>JAACJT020002373.1:0-12245 GCA_009936485.2 Gymnarchus niloticus
TCACCACCACCACCACCAACCGTGTCCGTTTCCATGGAGGCTGAAGGCTGTCTGGCATCAACTGATAGGAAGGTATGTGCAGAATGCCTGAGACCTCCGTTCCTGTGTGCCTTCAGCTCCGGACAAACCCTCCCTGCTTGTTCCTGGTGTCAAGTCAGCACAGTTGAGAGGGCCAAAGCTGGCCTCTCACACATAGGATGGTCATGGGACTGAGATTGAACTACAGTTTACTTAAAGTTAAGTGAACTTCTGTCAGAAACAAGACCAACCTTGGCATGGCTCAAATACCTATTAGGTTATTTAGATGCTTTATTAGCTAGGAGAATTTCTTGAAATGTGGAAAATAAGGTCCTTTCCACGGGTCCTGGCAGGCCTGTCCTTTTTTTCCGGCGTGGTCACTTGCTCTCAACTTCCTCACTTATCATTTTGAATTCTGTCAATTGCAGGAATTCCCATAAAAAAAATGCAGTTTGGGGATTCACGGCCATGAGCCTCGAGTGTGTGAGACAACAGAGGATTTGCAATGTTTTTCAGGAATGTCCTGAGTGGGACTGTGGGACTGTAAAAACCCTGGTGTATCTAAACACACTTTACCTCTTTTTCAGGATTCAGATGACATCTTTGGATGTTTGAGTGGCCTGACTGCTTCAGTTGCTGTAAAAGCCAGTCTGTTACCTGGTCCTCTTAAAGGTTCTGTCTTCCTGAAAATGAGACCTACCATGGTATGCGGTTAAGGTTTTTGTGTCACTGTTTACAAACAGTAAGATTGGTGTGAATGTTTTTGCAGCATGGGGAGGATTCCTTGGTACAGATGCAGGTTACCGTGTCTCCCATTTGCTTGGCAGGGATAGCTGCTTACCCACTTAATCAGCTGACTAGCTGATGTTAAGTAGGAGCTCAGGTGGTATTGAGCCTGGTGCCCCTCCAGGGTGTTTGGGGGAGGTCCTTCCTGTGCCAGTGAAGGGGGGCAGGATGTGGTGGATAATGAGCTCCTCCTCCTCATTCTCCCTCTGGGTGGGGGGTAGAACAGACCGCTTTCAGCTTCATCTCCTGTCCGTATCAAGCTTGTGCTGAGTTCTGACATTGCAGTATTGCTATGTGGCACCCCTTTGCCTGATTACAGGTGCACGTCTCTTTGCGGTCATAGGCTGAATACTGTGCCTTTCAGTTGTTCTTATCACATTTCACTGAATGGTCTTTCCAGCGGGTTGACGAAACTGTCCAGCCTGCAAACCTGAATGGAGATTCAGGCTGACCTGCTCGCTAATCAGTTTAGTTTTTTGGGCCAATGGCTCTCCTAGCTGTGGGATGCGAACCAATGACCTTCGAGACACGAGCACAGACTCCTAACTCACAGAGCCTTTGGCCATCCTGGGCATATGTGAAGGCCCATGTTACATAGTTTGCAAAAAGTTGAGTTTACAGCTCCATGGGAGTGTTAAATTTATCCTGAACCAGATTAGGAATGGTTTTCCTTGGATTCACGGACACAGGTTTGGTGGCCGGGCAGAAAATGGCGGTGTGAGGTTGCATATCCTAACCAGCCAGTGCAGGGCTGACTTTCTTGCCTGTAAAGGTTGTGAGCCCTAAATCTTCCCACCTGACAGATCGTTGTACCCCATGCATTGGTGATTCTGAATGTCTTGTGGCTTAGGGCTCGCTCTGCCTGCTCTTCAGCTGACTTGATTGCCCACCAAGGCGTTTTCTCGGCTCATTTCACAAAGAGAGCTTTGGTGTTTTGAGGCATCCTGTGCTCTAGCCACAGACGTGAGGTCCTGATGCCAGAACAAGGGGAACACGCTTCATGATTCTGTTCACGTATCAAATACCAGGCACGCAGTTTTTCCTCAGTGTCCCCCCAGAGACTTTGGCATCCCTGACTGTTGGAGGTGTTTCTAGGAATGAGCCACTCCTCTCGCTGCTTTTCCATCCTTCCATCCCAGCCTCACAACCACCTTCTTCCCATTGGGCTATGATCCGCTTATTGGCTGCTGTTGGTTTGCCGAGCTTCAGGTGTTGGTAGATGAGGGTCTGTCTGCATCGACATGGAAACCTGCTCGTCTTCGGCGCTGACAGGAAGCCCCCGGGATGGATAGAGTGCTGGAGACTACGCGGATGTTTCCTCGCATTCCCTGGATGCCTCACTCTTACTGTAGGCTTCTTCCTGCTCTGTTCCGGCTCTCTATCTGGGTTATTTACGATGGCTTACAGAAGGCCATCCCTCCCCGGAGGTCTATTTTTAGGAGCACCAGTGGCATCATTCCTCACCTTTTGAAAAGCGGGCCTATTTGATAGCCGCTGGCCCCGGGGCCCTCTTCCGGGGCGGATCTTTCCCTCTCCCCCGGGGGCCTCTAGGGAATGCTCCTCAATGGTCACTCAAAGCCTCACATTTCGCAGGCCTGTCGTGTGCCTGTCCATGCTGCGTGCCAGTGTGACGGACATGACCTTCTGGATACTGCCCTGTGCCTGACATCTACAGCACTCTTGCTAGGGTCCGTGTCTTCAGCATGGCTGTTATGGGAGAAAGGCTGAGCTGAATGTAGCCCTGTCTTATCGGAGATTTCAGCTAAAAGTTTTTTTTACTTGACAGCTTAACATCATGTGAGGAGAATATTCTGAACACGTAGACTTGACTCAGTGGTCGTTCAGCCTGAGTTAGTGGTCACTGTGAAAGGACCGTTAACGTATGGCATGGAGTTTGATCACCTTCCACTTACAGTCACATTCGTGCACATGTTACATTTCCCACTACTCAGTCTAAAACTGCCCTGGCCAGATGGGGCTTTTTGACACCGTTCGCGTAGAGATCTTCATCATGGGGTCCTTAGCCAGAGCAGCCCCCCCCCCCCCCCTTCCCCCATGGATGGCCGTGTACCATCCGGTGTTGGGTTTGTCAGCACATTCCCGGGCAGTGACATCCGGTGGGTAGGCGTAAGGAATCCTTTGGGACCCGGGCCTGCTGTGCCGGGGAGTGCAGCCCCGAGGCCCCCTGTCATCTGACACGCAGGATCTTCTCGCTGGACATGGGCCCTGTTTAGCTGCAGCACGTGCTCCTGGTTCCGGACCGTTCTCACACATGTGGCATGCGTGGAGCGTGTGAACCGGCTGGTCCTGCTCGCTTTGGCTGAGGCTCTGGTCTTTATTTATCACAGCGGTGAAGTGCATGCATGTGCATGACTTTGGACAGAGGGCACGGAGAAGCTCTCGTCCGCACCCTGCCTCAATGCACCTCCATCTGACATCTGGCTTTGTTTGATCAATATCTGATTGGCTCTAAATTGCCCCCAGTTAATGGTTGTGTGTCTGCGTGTGTCCTGCGATGAACGGACATCTAGGGTGTACCCCAGTCTTGTGCCCCATAAAGCCTAGGATAGGTCCCCTCATCACAGCCCTGTACAGGATGATTGGTTGGTCCATGGACCATTTATTACAGTTTCAGCACATTCAAACCTGGGAGTGTGCACTGCCCAGCAGATGCTGACTCGCATGAATGCAGGAGTCAGGGGAGGAGGGTATGACCTGGGGCTGCTGCTGGGTGTCTGTCCATCACGCCACACAGCCTTCCGTATCTACTGTAGCCAGCAGCATCTCCCCGTAGCGACGGCTGGTTTCTGTGGCCTGCGTATGACATGCTGGCCTGGCCTCGGTGTCACAGCTGATCGAGCAGGGTCCGCTGGGGTTTTTGAGTTCACGGGGTTTGGACTCCAATATGGAGGTGGGATTGAGTTCCACTCCGGTTAACCGTGCGTTGTATCACTGTTCGCTGAAAAGATGGCCACGATTCACGGGGTTGCTTGTGTAGACTCCATGAGGAGAACCGCCAGAATCGGTCTTCTCCTCTTATCCCTCAAGCTACGCTTCTGACTTAATAATAGAGAGAGTGTCTGTGATACGAGGCACATGCAGAGCTAGCTTATCCGCTTAAGAGTGGGCCTCTGCTCTGTCAGTGGTGGTCAGCCGGCCTCTGCTCTGTCAGTGGTGGTCAGCCGGCCTCTGCTCTGTCAGTGGTGGTCAGCCGGCTCTCCTCAGTTCTCTTGGGATGAGTTTACGTGGATCTGCTGTCTTCAGGAATAGTGACGACAGATCGGAAGGTAACGCGACCGACTCTTTGTCTGGCGGGCACAGTCAGTTCTTGGGAAAAATCTGACCAGGAGGTGTGTGATTCATGGGGATGTAAAGGTGGGCAGAAGTCAAAAAAGAGGGTGAAGGGAGTGGCGCTCCATCCAGAAGTCAAGAAGACAGTGGAGGTCCTGCTGACCGAGGCTCAGGGGCTGGAGAGGGCAGCAGCTGACAGTCAGTACTGGGCGGAAGTGGCCGGAGTGGGGAAGATATAAAAATAAAAAGAGAATGATGTGTGGGAGGGGGGAGGGAACAGACGTGGGGGCGGGGGAGAGGCGAGAACCCCAGACAAATGTAAATATGCGGCCCTGCTCTTATGTGTGTGGGCCAAAATCTGCAGCTTGCCAGACTTTTTGAGTTTTCATAACTTTTTGGCCATTTTGATCCGAGCCTAAAATAAGTGAAAAATATTGTATTTAACTAAATGTGTGGGTTTCAGTGGTTCAGCTGGATTACTGTGCCATGGGATAGCCTGGCATGCTGCCCACAGCGTCCCGTGCCCTGAGCCTGTGTTGGAACCGTGCGTCACTGAGACACAGCAGTGCCACCTACGTGTGCAGTAGCTCTTGTCAGTGCTTGTGTTTCTGCAGTGAAGCTGCATCCTTGCATAGCATCTGCTCAATCAGCCTGTCACTGTTAAGCTCATATCTCTGAGAGAGGGCAGGGATCCTTTAGAGCTCGGGAAAAAGTGATTCTCGATAGATAGGAATCGGCCTGCTGTCCAGCAGTTTATCTGTACTGTGTGTTTGGGAAAACGTGAAGTAAGTTTGACCTTTCATGGTCTCCATACCTCTCAGTGTTGTCTCCATGCGTGCCCTCTTCTGTTTTTTTTTTTTTTTTTTTTTTTTTTAAAACCTCTGGTGATTCCCCCGGTGACACTAGGTAAGAATAATCAATTACCCACAGAGAGGACTGTGACATCAGAGAGACTGCTGAATGTAATTTCCTGCCCCGCATCCACTGCGTAATTCCATGCTAATGGCTTCCCGTTCTGGATTTTGTCATGCCGCTGTAGGCCACCTGTCCTGGGGATCTTCAGGTCGGCCCGTAGGTCTGTTAGTGTAGAGGGGTGTGGCCGACATGGCGGGGTGGCGTGCATTTCACCTGGAGACGGAGGCTGCTGCTCGCCTTTCAGATGCTGTAGGAGTTTCAGCAGCCCAGACTGCTACAATCACGCCTTCTGTCATAAAGCTGAACGTGGAACAGTCATGCTCAATTCTGGTTTGCTTGCTTAACACCAGAATGTAATGCAGTGGAACCACAAGACAAATTAGTACATCAGGCTTTTAACAAAATGGAATCGAATGTGTGACTCAGTGTTATGACTACTGAAGTGGGGTGACTCACATGGCTAAGGAGGTGCAAAGTCAATTGATGGTTTTGTGTGGAAGCCTGCGGGCTGTGTTGATGGTCATCCTTCACCTGTGGACGCTGCTCCCCTGTGAACCCGTGCCTCTGGCTAGAGAGCATCTTCCTGTACCTCCTAGGATCCGTCAGGTTACAACCTGTAACGAAAGTGCCTGCTGGATCTAAATTGACTGGAAAGAGAGAGAATTTTGAAGCAGTTCACTGTGATTTCCGCGAAGGGTGGTCTTGAAAAATCCACAGAGTACGGCATCTCTCAAGGAAATGTGACCTTGGGCGAACAGTATTTTCTGTAGGTTGACTTGTCACTGCACATTAAGTGGGCTGACGCCATTCTCGCCGATTCTTTTGCCTCTTCGATTCACTTGATTGCGACAGAAAGGGGAGCCTGCTCTGGGTTTGAGGGCCCCTGCAGTGACTCATCGCTGGGCTCCACCACGGATCTGACAGCAGAATTGGGTCAGAACACAACCACCTCATGTCTGCTGCCTTATCTGGAATTCCCCCTGCCAGGTTACAGTCTACCTGCGGTTCTCTTGCAGGACTTCGGTTCGCTGCTTGTTGCCCTGGTTCTGGGCGTGGACGCTAAACACCACCAATCACAGCAGGACTAGCTGCTCGTGAAGTGACATGTATGATGGGCATTTAATCTGGCATGTCCGAGGGCTTAGGGAGCGTGCCCAAGCCACGTGCATTCCTATCACCGGGTGCTGGCAGCGGCCGCGGACAGGTCGTTTTCACCGAGGAGCACCAGACTGAGTGTGCTCCTTTTCATCAGAGCTCTTACCATTCTCCCGTTTAGCCGTTATCAGCCACCGCCTGTCTGAAATGAGCAGAGCTTTAGCCTCCTGTTTCATCACAAAATCATACTTTCAAATGTCTGAAGCCTCCTCTGCCGCCATCTCCTGTCGGTGGTCGCTCTCGCTCCGGTGCCATTCCCCCGTCGGGGGCCGCTTCATTTAGGCCGTGTCTGCAGGTACTTTGAGCAGCAGATGTCTGACTTTGATTTCCATCAAACAGGTTGTACAAAAGATATCAAAGTGCTTGTTATCTTCACACGGATGCTTAGCGCCTGCTTTGATTTCAGTTGGGAGTTTCCCTCTTCCCTTTCTGCACTTAATAGCGTTTGATGGTGTCCTACAGGGGGCTGTTCCTCGCCCTGTCACATGACTCTCGTCGGTGAGCTTTAATCTGATGAAGGGAGCGTACCATGAGTTCTGGGGGGTGCGAAGCTGACTAAGGATGCTCTGCTCCGGCTCCCTGCTGCACTGCTCGGCTTTCTCATGCATATTGGTGTCTCAGTGAATGGAGGGCCAGCCTTTACACTTAATGCTGCTTGGCAGGCTTGCGCTTCAATGGCGCTCATTTAAATTCCTAATGATCTACCTGAGACAGAGTAGAGGGGCAGCCGTATGTCTGGAGCCCAGCCAATAGCTGTAGATCTGCATCAGCAGTGAGGCTAGGCATGGTCCAGGGATGGTCTTCCATGGCCTTGGGTCCGGAGACGGTCCAGGCTTCTCTGCTCTGGTCCAGGGATGGTCTTCCAGGGCCTTGGGTCCAGAGATGGTCCAGGCTTGTCTGCTCTGGTCCGGGGATGGTCTTCCACGGCCTTGGGTCCGGAGACAGTCCAGGCTTGTCTTCTCAGTGAGCATCTCCACACCACACCTCGTACCCTGAGCCAGTTTGGGGTTTAGAGGTCACACCCCACTCATTAGATTGTAATGAACGAGTGTGGTGTCAGCAGAGCTGCCCGTTACCCTGGTTTACGTTGGTCAGACTCATGTCTTTAATTGCGCTTATCTTCCAGAGGTGTTTCTATAAATTTAATATATGAACAGGGGCATTCCATGCAGATCCCAAGGTGTTGTGTGTGTGTGTGTGTGTGTGTGTGTGTGTGTGTGTGTGTGTGTGTGTGTATATAAAGCACATTGCTCAGATGATCATGTCATACAGTTATACTTAACGCTCTGCTAACTGGCATGCTAAATGCTACACAATACAGAATGCTAAATGCTACACAATACAGCATACTGACTGCCATGCTAAATGCTACACAATACAGCATACTGACTGCCATGCTAAATGCTACACAATACAGAATGCTAAATGCTACACAATACAGCATACTGACTGCCATGCTAAATGCTACGTTAAACAGGATGCTAACTGCCGTGCTATACAGAAGGCTAACTGCCGTGCTAAATGCCGTGCTATACTGCATGCTAACTGCTCTGGTAAACACTGTGTTGTTATGCTAAATACTCTGCTAACTGCCGTGCTATACAGAAGGCTAACTGCCGTGCTAAATGCCGTGCTATACAGAAGGCTAACTGCTCTGGTAAACACTGTGTTGTTATGCTAAATACTCTGCTAACTGCCGTGCTATACAGAAGGCTAACTGCCGTGCTAAATGCCGTGCTATACTGAAGGCTAACTGCTCTGGTAAACACTGTGTTGTTATGCTAAATGCTCTGCTAACTGCCGTGCTATACTGAAGGCTAACTGCCGTGCTAACTGCCGTGCTATACAGAAGGCTAACTGCTCTGGTAAACACTGTGTTGTTATGCTAAATGCTCTGCTAACTGCTGTGCTAGATACTCCACTTGCACTGTGCCATTGAGAAACTGTCCTGCCAGAGAATGAGGGGAAATGTTCTTCCTCGACCTTGCCTCTCCGTTCGGAGCAGGGAATGAGTGTTGTCTGGGCTGCCTTCTCAGCTGCAGGGCCATGGGAACTTGGTGCCTGATGCCAGAAGACGGCCCGGTGAAGACGCAGCGCGGTCCTCTCAGAGACCTGGCGTGAGGCAGGAGGACGAGCAGCAGATGGGTGCTGTGACCTTCCCGCTGGAGGAGCGTTCAGGCCTACACTCGGCCTTTGGAGGCACTCTAGAGCACATTGTCCAGCAACTGGACGTCCTGACACAGGTTTGGCTGCGTACAGAAGACAATTCATGTTTCACATGGGACAGCATTTACTAGCAGTCAGCTACAGCTCTGTAACGCTACCTATTAACTAGCGCGTGAGTGAGGCGTTACCCTAGGGGGAGGGGCTTATCATCAGCAGCCAGAGTGCTGCAGTACTGCTCATGCAGTAGGAGTCAGTCTCAGGCCCATCGTCACTTCATAAAAATGTACAGCGGTGTCACTGGTACACTTGCTACCTGATGGTTTTCCTGTAGAAAGTTTAGTATCAAAACTAAAATCATCACTCTAGTGTCAGGCTCGAACCATGAACAGTAAATCATCATCGTCATCTGTGTACGTTGTCACCTGCCCGCCGCTCCTCTTGGCTATACCGTAATGGTAGAGTGTGATTATAGAGACGACGTCAGACTGGCTTACTGCTTAGCCTTGTCCGCAGTGTACACATTGTTCTGAACCATGCAGTTCACACCCTGTCCTTTCATCTCAAGATCAAGAGCGTTTGAAACATGAACTGCAGTTAATTTTCCTGTGTTGTTTTTCTGAGACGACGAACTTCCTTCCCTTTTCACGCTGATAATTATGGGTAGAGTACAGGCTCACCCAGAAGTGGCATTTACCCCTCACCCTATGCCACAGTAAAGTACCCCATAACCTTACCCTGTACCACAGTAACGTACCCCATAACCTCACCTGTACCACACACCCAGAAGACTAAAGCTGTCTGCCTTGCAGGCCGTGTCCATTCTGGAGGAACGCCTGACCCTGACAGAGGACAAGCTGCGAGAGTGTCTCGATCAGCAAGTCAGGCAGTTACAGCCCTGCAGGACAGAGCAGGTGCCAGCAGAGGGCGCCTCTCCGAGCCCCCCTGTGTGAAGCGCCCAGCTGGTCTGCCTCCAGCTGCCCAGGGTGCCCCCTTTCCCGGTTTGAGGGGAGTCCACAGACACCAAAAAGCACCCCTTGGAAGATGGGTGCAGCTGTGACCTGTGCTGATCTTGTCTTGACAGCGACGCAAAGAGCATTTCTCAGGGTTGCAGAGCAGATTTGCAGGTTTGGCCACTTCCTCAGACTGAAGCAGCTTGTAGAGGTTCATCTAGATAATGTGCGGTTGGCACAGCTCGTTTTACCTCCGTGTGCAGATGTCTCTCTTTTTTTATTTGTTTGCATGTTGGAATTAAAACGCAGCGTTCACCTTTCACAGATGCATCAGTGGTCTCTCGCTCTGCTATCTCTGGGGTGTGGGTGCTAACAGGAAGTGTCTTGTTTGCTTGCTCCCGCACATGTAAAAGTGGGTTTCCTGTCGGAGAAGCCGAGCGGAAACCATAAACAGCAGCCCAACCGTGTGCACTTTCAGTGCGACATCCTTCCTCGCGCTGATAACCCGTGACTGTACTCCGTGGCCGCGTCTCACTACGGTGAAATTAAAATATAAAATGTCAGAGCCACAGAGATGGAGCTGACCGGCTTTAATTCCGTACTGATAGATCATCTTTTGTATGGTACTGATTTATAAGGTTTTTCCCATCTGTTCTATTTCCTGAATAGCTGGTGGTTAAGATTACAGCGTAAAAGCCAGGATTAATGCGAGGTTTACATGGCAGAGGTAGGCCTCCTAAAGGCATCTCCGCAGGGTTGAGGTGCTGCACCGGCTTTCTAATCGTCCAGCCCTTTAGGGTCCCTCTTTCTGCTCTTTAAGTGAAGCTCCTGTCAGACAGAGGCAGTTGCCTCTGCACATCCACAGGAAGCGAGGAGAACAGTGACAGAGGGTAGACATACCCTTTTCCCCATCTCAGCAGGCCAGCGGATATCCCGTTTCTAGTGCCAACCGTGCTGGAGCTTGGAGGTTCGTCCGATCTGGGCTCGCCTGTGATGCCTTTTGTTCACCGAGACCTTCCTTACAGGAAGTGGAGTGTTCTGCTGGGGGGCTTCCAGAGTACGCCGGGGGAGACGGGGGAGCCGGGCCTCACAGGACGGAGGGTGCTCTGTAGAACCGTGCCTGTCTCACTGCACGCTCTTTCAGTTCCAGAGCAGATTTTGAGAGACCCTTTGGAACAAAGAAGCCTTTCCACACTTAGTAACTTCTCCGTGGTTGTGCATTCATGTGATCCCATTTTTACCCTTTATGACCCCCCCTCAGGCGGAGGGCGCGTATGAGCACAGCGCCACGAACAAGAAGAACTGTTGTCTTAAAGAAGCAGTTCACTGTTTGTCAAATACCAGAACCAGGAAGAGATGCTGTCCACCAGAAAGTCTTTTTCCGAAGGTCAGGGTCAGCGCAGTTTAAGAACCAGGCAGTATTAAGCAGCTTACTTTTTTTTTTTTTTTTTAACGGTCAAACGAAAATGAGTGACCAGAGCGGGATGGTCGACTTGGACTTTAAGCCATGCACCTGCTGTGCGTTCACCATGTTGGGCCTGAACGTGGCGTTTAACACGGGGGCTCACCTTTTACAAGTGGCCGAGTAGGGGTCTTTGCTTGCTGTCTCTGCTGGGTGAGAATGTGCTCCTTAACAAAAGCGTTTGTCTTTCGTTTTGTGAATGGGGTCGCGCTCTTCGAACGGGGCCGTCGTGTTCTTTCATTTCCGACTGAGAGCTCTGTGTCACAGTGGTCTCGTATGTGTCACCAAACAGATTCCTCCTTTCGTAGATGCACGTGGGTATAGATGAAGCTTGTTTTTGTAACTGCAAAGTCTTTTTTTTTTTTTTTTTTTTTTTTTTTTTTTTTTTTCTTCTTCCTGTTTCTGTTTGACGGAGGAAGTGTGGGAACACTCATTCCCCAGCTCTGATAAGGCTGCACGGAAGTCCTTACCCTCACCCAGCTGGCTGCGGGTTTTGGCTGCAGTTGCATGTGGTTTGACTGGGAGACCAAACCAGGCTCAAGGGACAAATCAGACACCCCTCCCACCTCTTTGCATGCACTGTGGAAAACGCAGGCCAACTGCATCTATTTGTTACATTCATTGTCTTGTATTCTCCTTTACATTAAATGCAGCTGTATGATTACGGCTATTCTGCATTTTTGTTTTGTTTGAACTGGAATCAGTGCATTTTGCAGCCCAGTGAGGTGGAGCAGCCCATGGCAGACGGAGTGTGCATTACTAGGATGGCCTGCTAGAGATTCCCCAGTCTGCGTTCCCGGCCCTCTACCTGTACTCCGCTGTGGCCTCCTCCTTGTGGGCTCGGTGTAGCCACCCTTACAGGCTGTCAGCTTAGACCAGGGTGAGAGGCACACTGTAGAAACGCCCATTGTAATCAACCCTGAAGTTGGCTCACTGAGCAGAAGGCGACACACAAGTGTAACTTATTTAAATCGTTTCTATTCCACCTTGCACTGTCGCTTGTACCGTCTATTAATAACTTTGCTCATGCTTAACCATGAAAGCTGAAATTAAGGAAAAGGAGATTGACCGAAATAACAGTGACGTGGTGACCTGGAGCCGAGGAGGGGTGGCAGGAGCTCTGTCCTCCTTAGCTGCCCTGGTGGACCTCAGCATGCAGACCAGTTCCTGAATGGACTGCGTGGAGATTGAACTGGAGCAGCGACCCCTCCCCTTTTGTCGAAAGTTATTTAAGTGTGGGATTGGTGGGCAAAGGGGTTAACTGACTGACGCCCGGGTTGCGCGTTACGGAAATAAGAAAGCTGTCAGAACAGGAAGTGGTGATTTGGCAAGTCTGTCCTTGCTAAAGGACACTTGGGCTCCGGGTTCGCTCTGTGTCATGGCAGAGACCCACCCCGTCCCCCCCCGCCCCCCCCCCCCCCGCCCGCCCCCCGGCCCGACGGCCCCCCCCGCCCCACCCCGCCCGCCGGCCCACAACAAAGGGCCGCCCCCCCCCCCCCACG
>JAACJT020002374.1:0-12244 GCA_009936485.2 Gymnarchus niloticus
CTTTTAACACGGAGCGCGGTCACAAAGCGCTTTACATAGTCCTGGGCCCACAGTCCCCAGAGAGTAAGCCAAAGGTGGAGTGCAGAGGGTTGAGCTGTGGCTTATTAGTTGTTAAGAAAACACTAAACATGTACAGATGTATCACAACGTAACTGCTGTTTTAATGGCTTTAATACTACTAATACTGGACTGTTAGACAAAATGACATATTTTGACATTTTTATTCATACATCATAAATTTCATATGGATTATAACTGTTTCTTTGACATAACCATACATAGCAGACTTTTCTGCCTGATGGAGTTTAGATAGTTTTCCCATAACCGGACCCTGTGACCAGAGACTGAGCTTTCCACTTGCAAGTCTCTCCGTCTTTCCTCACACACTGAAGTTTGAGCCAACCACCGGTGTTCAGTCAGACAGACTAGAGTAGAACAAAAGCACCAGCAAACATTACTTATGCTTTAGGTCAAACATTGGTCAGTTTGAGGGTTTTTCTGGGTATTACAGCAACAGAATCCCCATTTCCAAGATGGTAAACAGTAGATAAAGAGCAGCTCGCTCACTTCAGATTGGATGCATTTGTATCATTGGTACTTGGTAGTTTTTTTCTACTACAATTTGGCTTCTTTTTCAATATGGGAAAATTATATCTGCAAAGGAGGAATTACAAATGAACAGTTGTGTTTCTTTTCAATTCTTTAACTAACAGGAAATGATGAGATATGGAATGGCACTGAAGGCTACAAAACTGGAGAGAACCTAAACAATCTGGCAGCATGGTGGTGAAGGACTGACTAAGGTGTCACTGAACACTTTCAGGGTCACAGCTTACAATGGGTGCTGATTTTAGAACATTACCACTCTGTAGGTGTACAAATTAGTAAAGCTATACAAAGTTTCCTTTAAAAAATTGCTTCAAAGATACAACAAAATGGTAAATACATCAAATGTCAAAAGATAATGCAAAACGTGAGACATGGTGAAATAATCATTTTAATATTTTTCTTTGTTAGAAATAGCTTGGGGTAATGTTCACATAATTTTTTAATGCTTGTGCATTTTGCTATTGCTGCTGTCAAGAAAGTGGCATTTTTGGGGACTATATGAATATTTGTTTTGTTTGAGACAAAAAAAGAAATTTATGTTTTCTTCAAGGGGCTTTGACTCCTACCTGGGTAAGCATGGACTTCAAAAACAAAGATTTCTCAGGGTAGTCTATGAATCCCTTAAAAAATGAAAATTAGGCCATGGAAACTACTGGACTGCAAGCAAATAAAATGAACATGAGTCCGAAGCAATGAGTACTCCATATCTGTAGATTCAGGACTCACTGAATAGGCTCTGTTTGTTTACTAAATTATGGGATTCAACCACACTTAGGTCAACAGACAGTGCAAACACAGGTAGCTGACTTGGCTTCACAGCAGGTAAAGTTGCTTCAAGGCAAATGGACTAATTCTGCTGTCCATTTGGGCTAATTACACACAAAAGACAGAACAAAAAGAGGAATGCAGAGCATTCACTAAGGGAGTGTAAACACATTCTTCCCAACCAGACCTAAGAATGTAAAAGTATATATTTGGGAGGCTACTAAAAACTTAAGTGCTTTATATGGAGGAAGGTTACAGAGGAAGGCTTCAACATGTAGTTGACTTGTATAAAGGAGGGTCTGGGTTTCTTATAGTCTAAAGGGATTTGCAGACTTCTGTACATTTATTGCATGTATATGCATGAGTAGGTGGGACTTTCTAGGTAATGCTCCAAGATTAAATGCTCACTGATAACACCGGTCAACAACTATTCTGTCTCAAGATTAGCAGTGGACGTCCTAAGCATGCTTCATAATGCTGAATCCAAATCAGATGTCAGATTTTTTTCAGACATAGTTTTCCTGTGACACCATATTCATATTTTCCTCATTTAGTGTCATCACAGGATAAAATTATTAATAAATAAACATTTATTTCTCAAATACTAAGTATTTTTATTTTTAAAAACATATACTATTAGAGAAATCATATGGCTGAAAAATACACTGGTCTTCTCAAATCATAGCAAACAATGGGGTATACGATATGTCACTTAAGATTCATTTCATTTCTTAGACTCTAACTTGAACTTTTCCCCTGAAAACCTTGGTGCAGTCAGGGATGAACATGAAAAAATGTTATCAAGGCAAGTGGAGTCACAAAATGCTTGCTGACTACTGCTAGACTCAATATAGATGCTTAGGAAAAGGAGAAAATTGTATGTTTGTCATTTTGATAAGTGATTAAATATACAAGATCTTCAAATATAAATTGCTTATCTCTCAAAAAACTTGCCTGTTAGAGAAATTCTGAAAACATTCAGCACACAAAATAATATAATATTCACTATATATATAAATATAAAGTATATATACTGCATATTTGTACATATATTCAGTGCATATAATGAAAAATGACTGACTGTCAAGAGGAAGAGTCTAAAAAAAATCATGACAGTATATCACAAAGATGGACAAACTGCATTTGAAGAGATGAACAGTGGTTGCAAGTTGAATCTTACCAACAGGTCTAGATGTACATTTAACAGGATATATAGCTGAAAAACACCAGAAATGTATGGCTTCAAAAATGACCACAGCATCTCTGTAACCCAAGATTTCACCATTCAGATTATATATGCAGTATCGTGCAAAAGTCTTAGGCAGACAAAGAAAATGTTTTACGCTGTTTATCTGGGTAGTTAGTATACATTTGCTCAGAAAAAAATACCATTTATCATTAGAATAAATACAAATCAACAGCAGTACAATTAAAAGTAACACAAATATTTTCTGCTTTTGAAAATGTTACTGATATCTGGTTGGATAGCTTGAAAAAGACAACTTCAGTTCCCAGAACTCTCCTCAAGAGCACTTCAGCCATTCCATGAATTTGTTAAAATTCACATGCAGTTCACTTGATTAGTTCATTTTATTAGACAATGAGCTTTACAAGGTGTCAATTAGCCAAAGAAGGTATACTTCTGATTCAGGTCAACATTTAGAAGGGTGCATTGGAAGTTGACTGAAATATTTTTGGGTGACTTGAGGAGATGTTTTAAAATGTGTAAACTGACACACTTTGCCAGACAGAGTGTCATGGTTTTACATTAACAAACAATTTAAATATGATTCTCATGGCCTGCCTAAGACTTTTGCACAGTACTGTACACATACATAATGTATATTTTTTTAATGTTCCTGTGTGAATCCAGCTACTATGACAGGATCTGTTTGGCTGCCCCTAACCTCCTGTGCCTCCACTGTAAACACTCCCTGTTCCCCTGTAAGTTTGTCTGCTTCTATTAGCCCTTTTCTGAAACAACACTGTTTGGCTTTTGTTCTTTTGACCCTAAAGGTGCGGTTGAACACCTTATTTTCCTAACATGGACCACCCTCGTCAGTCGCTTAGTTGGCTCATCATCTGTCTGTCTTCTCTTCTCTTTAACCAGCAGTATTAAATATTTTAAACTACAAAGTAGCTTTACAAAATAAATTTGACTTTTTCCTCTTGCCACCTTGTTTATACTGTAGAATGAGACTGTTAACATTTTGGGTAAAACAAAAGAACAGAAAAGGTTTGCCCCAGGGCAAGGTCAGGAATTTGAAAGGGATCTTTGTTCACTTTACTCAACTTACTCCTAACATTTTTTCCATAGAGCTAAACCACGTCAAAGGACTCAATTTATTAGCTCTCACCACAGGTAATATTTGACAGTTCTTCTAATGACCACAAGAGTTTTGTCCAAATATTAGACCTCACTCACACAATTTTACAATGGAGACAATGAGCAGTAAGTGGCACTACCTACACAAAATTGTAACTTGTATTTTATCAGGTGAATGACCCATGAAGTGTCTGACTTCCCTATTAACATATCAGTGTCATACAACCCCAAACAACCATCAGAAAAGTAATGAGCTGAGATGTAATTGTGGCTTCATTGATGTTATGATAATGAAGGCTTTGCCAAGGGTCACAAACCAGGAGACTGGTGAAGCAGCTCGCCTGGTACCGCTGAGAACTTTGTACAACAAAACAGTGCAGGATTTATTCACCAGCTATGAGACATTATTCTTCATCTTCATATTTAAATGTAGACCCAAATTAAAACTAAAGAATATATGTTTTAAAACTTTTGTTTCAAGCTTTAATGAAACGGCATAGTTGAGTGACAGTTATAGAATTAGAGGATTTTAAGGGAACAGAACAAAATTTCTATACTAGACATTATTATAGACGTCACCTTAGCATTAAGCAATTAGCGAGTTACCGCAACCTTTTTAAAGTAATAATATATCTGTAAGAAACATGTAACAAAATAATAAATAACAGAAAAATATCAACAGATTACCAGAAACTTGGCAAAGACTATTATCTATAGGTACTGGCTAAACATCCAGAAAATTTTCAGTATTAAAACTGGCTTGATGTTTTATTTTATAGAAGGAAAAAAAACCTGATTTGCAACTTACAGTACAAATTGTAATGCGGCTTCAGATGTTGAGTAATTCCAGATCACTCTCAGTGATGATTGCTATAATATGCTCACACAGTCTATATGATGAAAGTTATGTTTGAGGGTTAATATGCTCACAGTGGATTCATAATTTGTTTCATAATCAATAAAGTAGTATCAGAGTTTTAGCCATATAATAACATACAGTTTAATGATTGACAGCTGATGTACATCGATGATGGAACGAGACAAACACTGGGACCCAGAAGCAACCTAGTCTCCACGGTGACAGTTTGATTTGCGGGTAGAGCTCCACACTAGAAGTTCTTTAAAGGTCGATAGCACAAAAGAGAAGAGAAATCTTGAAACCTCTTTCTTTATCCTTGGGATACGGCTAGCTAAACCATATGTGATGTGACGCAACCTGGCCCGGTTGATCAGACCCTGAAATGGTGAGGTGGCAACACAAAACAAGTCTGACTGTGTCCTCTGAGTCACCTCTGACATCACATGAAGCCCACTCCTTATTTATCTGGATAAAAGTTTCGAGACACAGCCCAAATCACTGCTCCATGAGTCAGTATGTGAGAGCTTAAGAGCTGATGTGCTTGTAGAGCTGGATCAAACATTAGCTGAGCTTCAAGGCTTGTTTGTACAAATGTAACACATTATATATTAAACATACAGTTCTAACCGTAGGAGTCAGCACTGTTCATGTGTACATTATGAAGAAGAGAGATTAATTTCCTGCTGTGGCAAGAAAGAGAACGCTGGTAAATCTAAAACTATGACTATCTTGACTGTAGCCTTGTCTTGTCAATAAAGTGTATACTTGAGGGTAAGGTACATGCAGTATTACATTTTTAAGCAATTTAAATGTATTTCGTGTATCTCAGTCCATAGTTTATGTTTATTTTTTAAAATAATTACATTCACTCATTTTCCACACCACTTATCCCAGGGACCTCCTAAATGAAAATTGACTAGGGACCCCCTATCATGAATGCATGATCACAGAAAAAATAAAAACCTGGGAAGTAAGGCCCCCTTTGAATATTTTTGACTTTCTTTTGGGCAAAGTATTTTTTGCAGTTTGTCATTTTATGAAACATCCCTGACAACCCCCTGCCACTGCTCTACAGACTTCCGGGGGGGGGTCATACTGTACTAAATATTTTATACAATTTCTATAGATCATTCCTATAACATCATTATTTTATTACTTACACATATACAAGAATGAAGTATAAATTAACATGTTGGGCTGATTTTACAGGCAAGGTTTATTCTTTTATTGATCATATAAATGTGTAGACTGCATTCGACCAAGGAGTGTGTCCCATCCATGTGTTTATGCTGCCTGGGATGGGCTCCAGGCCCCTGTGACCCTGAACAGGATAAGCGGTTAGAAGACGGAGGGATAGAATGGCACAAAGTGGCTGAAATCTTCTTGTTCATGGACAGTTCTTCTGAAGCCTATCAAAGCCTTATGAATTTTTCATGTGCTGCAAATAGTACAGACCTTTATATATTTCATTGGTACATAAAAAGGACAATTACACCAGTTTATGATGTCAAGGAAGGGGAAAGGGAAGTTTGAAATATCTGAATTTAGCTACAAAGCTTTCACAAACATTGTCATATTACAGCCTTTACACGATCTTCATAACGATATAATATTCATGAATCCTTTAATTCCTGATCCTGGTCAGGGTCACAGAGGGGCCTGAAGTCTATCCTAGGCAGAACCTAGCAAGGGGTAACACCCTGGATGGGATGGCAGTCCAGCACCAGCTACATGCACATACAGTGGGCAATTCAGAGGTAGTAGTGAGCCTAACTGCATGTCATTGGACTGCAGGAGGAAACTCACAGGACACAGAGAGAACATGGAAACTCCATACACAGAGCTGAGGTAAGACTCTGAATCTGAAGAAGGTATGCAAATTAAAAGGCAAGTAAGAGACTTTCCAAGTGCTGCTTCTGGGGATGACCAATGGTCACCATTTTGTTCAATCCAGCTTGCTGATTAATTCCACATTACTACGCTGTTGTGAAGTCTTGATTTAAATTAATACACATGAAGAAGTGACCAATAGATCTGTAGTAAAACATCATAGTCTTTACATGGTTATTTGGTTTTTACTTGTGTGGGATACTTTAACCAAGCCCAGAGGCATACAGCCTTTGTTTTGTTTTCAGCTGGATTTATAAGAAGCTACCCAATGACTCAGAAACAAGCAGAAAGCTCTTTTGTAACTCTTCCATCATCCCATCATCCCACATGTCTCTTAAGGCAGGTGTGTCTACACAACAGTTCTTGTAGATGCTTGTGTGTCCTTGCTGTGCCAACAATAGTTGTGTGCCCCACTGTGAATGGCAGGCAATAAATACGAAAAGCATGCTGTTGCGCTAACTAAAGAGAAGGTCCTTGAGAAGACGAAAAGAGATCCATTTAATTTGAGAGGGTAGTGACTCCACTATCTGCTTAATTTACAATCTAATAGTATGAAATGACTGATTGTGTTTGTGCAGATTGTGCACATCTGCCCAGTTCTCAGCCTTGAGGATGGCTTTCATTGTTCAGTGTGCCCATACCTAGGACAATGATGTTGCTAATATTCTATATGCATTTGTCCAGCCTGGAAACCTCCTTCGTCTTCCCCAGCAGGCAGTAGTAGAACCTGGACTCTAGCAGTAACAGACTGGTAGAACATGTGTAGAGTTTTTTTTCGTTGTTGTTCATAATGATGGACTTGAGTCTCCATACGAAAAACTGTCTACTTTGCCCTTTCATCTAAATTTCATTTGTTTTGTGGTTCCAGCCCTATATTACCTGTCATCTAAGGCACCAGACCATTTCCCCAGTCTTTCTCTGGATGGTGATGGCTGTCAGTGGTTGCTTCATACACCATCCCATAAAGATCTTTACCAAACTCCTGTAGTTCTCCTCCCTCCCTTCACTGATGCCTTCCACAATTCTCATCAGAGAACTCTTAGAGGGGTCTCAAACCAGTGCTGTACTGGAAGTCCATGCCGAAGAGGGTACTTTGGGATCCTCTTGTGTTTGCAGGAGATTCATATACAGTAAATCAGCTGCAGGTGTCCCTCTGCACTTGCTGGCACTGATACAGAGCAGAAACCTGCCCTTAAAGGCATCATTCTTTAGTTATCATCCATCTGTTCTAAACGTGTGCACAAAGCCAAATACACTGCCTGAGCAAAAAAAAAGCCACACACTTCAGTCTTTCTTTTGACCATCTTTAGCTTTGATTAAGGAGCATTCATCGTGGCATTGTTTCGATGAACTTGTGCAATCTTTCGAAATTTTTTTCATCCTAGATTTGCATTAATTTTTCATTGAATCTTGTATTGACAACAGGAGAGTCGGACAACTCCATAAAGTCTTCTCTTCCACATCTCAAAGACATTCAATGGGGTTAAGATCAGGACTCTGTGGTGGCCAGTTCATGTGTGAAAATGATTCTTCATGCTCCCTAAACCACTCTTTCACAATTTGAGTCCGAAGAATCTTGGCATTTTTGTCCTGGAATACACCCATGCTGTCAGGGAAGAAAAAATTCTTTGATGAGATAACCTGGTCATTCAGAAGATTCAGGTAGTTAACTGATTTCATTTTATTGCTACATAACTTTGCTGAGCCTAGACCAGACCATTGGCTCTTATGTACTGTATTTGCTTATTTAATTTGACTTTTTTTGGCCAGGCAGTTTAAATGACAGGTAAAATGATAGTTTATTCAATAAGCCTGTGTTTAAGCAGTCTTTTCAAAATAAACAACTTTGCTAGCACATAATCAATATTACTTCACTAGCACTTTGTTTCATGTTTCGGTGAATATCATGACTGCATAGTGAGGTACACCTGTTCACTCTGAATAACACCTGCTGTTGGTATTAGTCAATTCACAAAGTAGAAAGAAAAGTGCTAAATTGAACTACTATGCAGATTATCAGTCTTCAGTTACAGTCTGCTTATGTGTAATTTATTATGAGAAATCACAATGAGAATATTTAACAATGTAGGAGCACACCCTACAGTTATAAAATTATACTCCTGAGCTGTAATAAATCTGTAGCATACTGTAATAATATTTAGCATGGCATCTTACGAGCATCTGTTATAACAGGTTATTACAACATGTTATTATTGTGACTTTAGCCAGAATGAGGCGCTTCCATTTTCAATGTTTTGCTTTCACACAGTCATGTGGATGTGTCAGAAATAGGTGAGCATATTAATATGCAACCTCCTATGAAAAATGATTAGCATACAAGAAAATTCTGCTGAACACACTGTGGAGGAAAGTTAAAAAACAGTTTTTCAGTGTAGTGTGGCAGTTTTGCAGTTTTTTTCCTCCACAAATAGCCGCAGAACCTTTGAAGGCCTACCTAAACTCCTCCAAGCTTCTTCACACATCCATTCTTGGAAAATCACCAGCAAGTGACACATCGCAGTATAATTAATGCAGGGTGTGCACCAGCCTCTCAACTTACCGCTGAAAGGGAACCCTTCTTCTTTTGAAAACACTTGAATATGAAAAGGTCCCACCCTTTTCATGACAAGCCTTGTTCAACTGTGATTTACAGTTTCGAACATGTCCCCCCCTACTCGTTCCTGTAAAAATTCCCCAGAAATTACCCGTCTCCTCGTTCTGTAGGTCAGTGTTTTCAGTCTGTTTTGTCTTTTGAAGCAAGGGGAGGTCCAGCTGAGCTGAATCTACTTCTGGGAAATCCAAGTCACCCATGCTCTCTTAATACATAGCAACCAAACCTAGGAGGCAGTGCACACTGTGCCAGACTAACTGACATGCAGAGGTCATGTCTAGTATATGCAGGCAGATATCTGGCACATAGGGGGGAGCCTGGCCAGAATTTCACCCAGGGCACCAAATGTGCCAGGACCAACACTGCTGATATGGATGCGAAGTTACTCGGTATAAAGCTATGGTGTCAACCATAACCTCCTTTGGCACTTCGCTGGGCTTGTACCAAATCTTTCATTTCTCAGCAGAAAAAGGAATATGGTTATTTCAAATCTTATATTAAACATATCCATCCATCTTCCAACTGCTTCCATCTGGGCAGGGTCATGGGGATACCCCATGTAATGTTAAACATACTGTAAATTTTAAGAGTAATATTTTGTATTAAAATGCTATCTAAATTAATTGTCTTGGATTTTTTTAAAGTATGTTTAGCCAAATTTCCCTTTGGGGATTAATAATCTATCTATCTATCTATCTATCTATCTATCTATCTATCTATCTATCTATCTATCTATCAGGTCAAAAAGATTGTATGGGTTTTCAGAATGTCTGGTTTCCACTCCATCTACAGAAAGGCTGCAGACCATCTCACGTAAGGGCCATCAGTTATATACCATCTACCATCTAAGATCACAGATGTGTTATAATTACACTTATGTATGCATTATCTTCTACATTAGGTTTCTATTAAACTCAACAGTATTTCACATTGCCACCCATCCAAATCTTTTTCACAAATGAACACTAATTAAGACTTTATTATATATTTTATTAAAGCTAGGAATTTCATGGAGACCAACTAAATTTTTAATGTAATCTTACGTAAAATGTTATGAAGTAACATTTAAAGGCATAATAAAAGTGAATGATTGCAATAGTTTCCAAGACTCATCCATAGGGATTAAAATCTCAGGTTAAAAGCTTTTTCGTTAAGAACAACCTTTAGGGTTATAAGAAAGTTGCAAATATGTGTAAGCTTACAGCCAGTTTTCTGGTAATGTGCTTCTGCTTGTTCATTTACCTCAGGCGTTTATTACCAAACTTTGCTCCACTTGCATACAGTATATATGTGTGTGTGTGTGTGTGTGTGTGTGTGTGAGTATATATGTATATATATATATAATATATACAGTACTGTGCAAAAGTCTTGAGCCACCCCTCATTTCTTCATATTTTGATTCCAAAGAGCCAGACTTGTATTTTTTTAATGTAGTCTTGAGGAATAGTTCTCCAGACTTCCTGGAGGACTTTCCAAGTATTTGGCTTTCATTTTCAGTCCGGTCTCTGTACCTGACCAGTTTCAGAGGAATGTTTTTTGTTTGTTAAGCCACATAGTGACTTATGTATGAATCATTCAAGCATAACAAAGCCATCTAACTTAAGGCATGAACCAGTGAAGAAACAGATGCAGATGATTACAGATGATCAGATGAGGATGCAATAAATCACTATTTTCCTAGTTGAGTGGTGGCTGAAGACTTTTCCACAGTACTGTATATATATATATATATATATAAACACTTCTGTGAATGACAAAATCTACTTCTTTAACCTATTTTGCTTCACACACTTCTGATTAAAGGTACCATTCACAGCTGACACAACCCAACATCGTGCAGAGTCTACCATGCAGATTTAACACTCATCATATTCCAATTTACATATTTTAATATACACAAAATGTAATTTCTCAACAGGTTTTGATGCGACCACTACTGTGAACTAAGTCGTAGCAGCTGTACCTTCTTACTGACTGAATTTCATGATAGATTACCTTTTAAATCCTTTTCAAAAATATAGTCATAATTTATAAATGTCAGAGGTACTTCAAGACAACAGCAATACATCTTACCAGCTATGGTGGCCTTTCATGTCTACCGACCTGAGCCAACTGTTTGTTTTAATGTGAAGAAGAAAGAGCACTGGTACACCACCGCCAGGATATACGTGTACTGCAAAGATTATTGAAAGGTTATTAATAATAAGGTCAGATCTGAAGAAATGTATACATTCAGTTAAATTCAGTGTATTTTCAAAGTGCCTTTCACAACAAGTGGCACGTAATAGGAGTGTTTATGGAAATTACAATAAACCTTCATAAAAAAGAAAAATGAAACAGGCAAGATGACAACAAAGAAGACAAAACAAGGGTTCAAGATTAGCTGGCTACCCAGCACCCGTATAGGTGTCCTAGCAGTATACATTACAGGAGAGGATAAAGACCACTGTAGATGCAATGGGTATGCTGTGGTCAGTTCCATCATCTGTCAGCCAGTTCCTCATGCTGGTCCTAGTAAGATCTCGCTTGTACACTACATCAACTATGGCACACTTGGACTCATGGGACTAATACCACATTCACCTCAGGCAGCGCCCACACCAGGCAGCATCCGGACATGTCGGGTCAAAAAGAATGGATGTTTATACCTTGCTGGTAAATGCAGAAGACCACAATACAGTGTCGTGAAAAAGTTTTTGCCCCCTTCCTGAGTCTCTCTTTTTTCGTTCATATTAACAACACTTAATTGTTTCTGATCTCCGAACAATTTTATTAAAAGACAAAAGACAACCTGAGTAAACAAAATACACAGTTGTCAAGTGATCTTGTGATTTATTGAAGAACAAAAACTCCCCAAAACCTATACCACCCATGTGAAAAAGTAATTGCCCTATAAGCTTATTACTTGGTTGGGCCACCTTTAGCAGCAACAATTGCAATCAAACGCTTCCGATAACAGGAGAACAGTCTTTCATATCACTGTGGAGAAATTTTGGCCCTTCTCCACAAAATTGTTTTAATGCAGTCATACTGGAGGGTTTTTGATTATGAACTGCCCTTTTCAGGCCCTGCCACAACATCTCAGTGGGGTTCAGGTCAAGACTTTAACTGGGCCACTCCAAAATTTTAATTTTATTTTTTTTCAGCCATTCAGAAGTGGACTTGCTCTTATGCTTCTGATCGT
>JAACJT020002375.1:0-12242 GCA_009936485.2 Gymnarchus niloticus
GGGAAAGATGTGCAGCAGGTTAGGGTGATAAAGGATAACGATGGAAACGTACTCACAAGTGAGGAGAGTGTGTTGAGCAGATGGATAGTACTCTGTATTGGTACTGATTTTGAAGAAGAAGGGTGATGTGCAGATCTGCAGTAACTACAGAGGGATAAAACTGATTAGCCACAGCATGAGGTTATGGGAAAGAGTAGTGGAAGCTAGGTTAAGAAGGGAGGTGATGATTAACGGGCAGCAGTATGGTTTCATGCCAGGAAAGAACACTACAGATGTGATGTTTGCTCTGAGGGTGTGGATGGAGAAGTATAAAGAAGGTCAGAAGGAGTTGCATTGTGTCTTTGTGGACTTAGAGAAAGCATATGACAGGGTGCCTAGAGAGGAGTTGTGGTATTGTATAAGGCAGTCAGGAGTGGCAGAGAAGTATGTAAGAGTGGTACAGGATATGTACAAGGGCAATGTGACAGTGGTGAGGTCTGCAGTAGGAGTGACGGATGTGTTCAAGGTAGAGGTGGGATTACATCAAGGGTCAGCTCTGAGCCCTTTCTTATTTGCAATGGTGATGGACAGGTTGACAGATGACTACAGACAGGAGGCCCAGTGGACTATGATGTTTGCGGATGACATTGTGATTTGTAGTGAGAGTAGGGAGCAGGTTGAGGAGACCCTGGAGAGGTGGAGGTATGCTCTAGAGAGGACAGGAATGAAGGTCAGTAGGAGTAAGACAGAATACATGTGTGTGAATGAAAGGAAGGACAACGGAAGGGTGAGGATGCAGGGAGTAGAGTTGGTGAAGGTGGCTGAGTTTAAATACTTGGGGTCAACAATTCAGAGTAATGAAGAGTGCAGAAAAAAGGTGAAGAAGAGAGTACAGGCAGGATGGAGTGGGTGGAGAACAGTTTCAGGAGTGATTTGTGACAGACAGGTACCAGTAAGAGTGAAAGGGAAGGTCTACAAGATGGTAGTGACACCAGCTATGTTATATGGGCTGGAGACGGTGGCACTGACGAAAAGACAGAAGGCAGAGCTGGAGGTAGCAGAGTTAAAGATGTTAAGATTTGCATTGGGTGTAACGAGGATGGACAGGATTAGGAATGAATATATTAGAGGGTCAGCTTAGGTTGAACGGTTTGGAGACAAGCCAGGGAGGCGAGATTGCATTGGTTTGGACATGTGCAGAGGAGAGATGCTGGGAATATTGGGAGAAGGATGCTGAGGGTGGAGCTGCCAGGCAAGAGGAAAAGAGGAAGGCCAAAGAGGAGGTTTATGGATGTGGTGAGAGAGGACATGCAGGTGGACAGTGTGAAAGAGCAGGATGCGGAGGACAGGAGGAGATGGAGATGACTGATCCGCTGTGGTAACCGCTGATGGAAGCAGCCAAAAGAAAATGATGATGATTATGGCAGCGATGATATTTCTCCTGCCAAAATGTGCAACTTTGCGCTGAGTGCTTTCCTCCACATCAGTAACATCCGGGTTTACTGCGTTCCGCATTTGAACCATGACCTACATTCCCCGATCTGACTCGGAAACGATGTTCACGTTTAACTTTATCTACACCTTGTGCAGCGTTGTTCCGCTTTACAGAAAGTTCAGTGGTGTTCTTAGAGGCAAGTTTAATCACGAGAGCTATATCACATGCTACCTTAAAAGTAAGATTATTTTCTGCCAGCAACCTCCTCTGTACAGCCTCTATTTTAAGTCCACTAATGAAACAATCCCTTAATGCTTCATCCAAATGGCCACCAAACTCACAATAAGTCGGCAGCTGTTTCAGTGCAACTATATAGTCTGAGACGGATTCCCCTTCATTTTGATTCCATTTTTGAAAACGGAACCACTCTGCGATAACAAGAGGTTTTGCATTATAATGGTTAGTCAGAGTCCTGGTTAATACTTTGTACGTCTTTATACTTGGCTTCTCCTGCATAGTCAGATTGTTCTACTTTGTTCATCTATAAGCGTTGCTCCAATTACTGACAAAAATATACTGACCTTATGATCTTCAGCTGCAATATCATTTGCCATCATCCGTTGGTCAAGACGTTCCAAGTACTCACCCTCACTTTCTTTACAGCCGGTTATATTCCCAATCAGCACCATTTTAATTTAGCCCGTTAGCTTCACTTTCCGTGTGCACTTTTTGTTGTTAGCCATTGGATAGTTTTATTTTATTTCCGGTTAATTCGCCTCTTAGGAAGATCCCGCACTCGTCGCTACTGTAATATAATTGTGGGGAGAATAAAAATGCCGAAGCTGCAAAGTAGGGTTTCCAACTCTTTACTTAAGAATGCTGCCTGACTACAAACCCTCTCCCGCATTCACAATGGCTCCTACATCCGGGGACTTCCAACCCTGTTATGTCATACAGTAGATGGCAGTCTTTATGGCAATTACTCTATTACAGATGCTGTGAGAGCAGAATCTAGAGGAGGCATTGCACTTCAAGCTATCCAAAGGTCAGAAGGGAGGAACACCCCCCGTGTACGATCAGTCAGCCAGTTCTGGACAGTCCTATATTTTACTTTAATACAACATGGACACCTGCCTGGTGTCGCCACACTGCTGGCCAAGACCTTGTACGGGAGGACGGAGGTTTTCAGCCCAGTGACTCCTGCTTCTGTAGTTGCTCTACTGCATCCAAAGTCAGTCCCTGACCGCAGAGTCAATGTCAGTGAGTGTTGCAGATTGAGCTCACCATAAGGAGTTACACCGTCAACTTCACAGTTTGGTAAAAATGTGGGAAAAAATGCATATATTTATATATAAATGTCTCAGAAAAGGATGCCAGAATCTGGCTGCATCCAGATTAATTATTTATATAAGCAGTGAGAAGGTGTTTCTGCCAGGAAGCTGAGGCAGCCTGTGACAGCATCTGTTCCTCAGACCTGAAGGATGTTTCCAGCACAGGAGACGCGAGGCCCCGCCCTCCAGGGATGTTGCACTCCTATTTCCCAGCAAGTGGCTGCTTGAACAGTATCCTTAATAGCCATGTTTTTTATCTGATTTATTTATTCGTTCCCAAGTTATCCGGATTACCCACTCAAAGTTTTCGATTCTGGTTCTGTAGCCATCTTTTATAAAAAACATTTCACTCTGTATGTGCTGCCCCAGCCACCACCTGCTGTATAGTACTGTTTTATGTCATAAGGTGTCATAACGAGCTTTGATTGTTCCCAACTCTGTAATACTTCTTCCTGCATGTCTATATATATATACAGTATGTGTGTGTATGGTGTTATATTAGTTTTAGTTTGAGATTACTTAACTGTGAGCTATTGACGGTATGCATGTGTCAGGTGAATGCTCACAGTGCATATTCAGGCATGGTTTGATATCAGCTAGATAGCGAGGTTGAATAAAGACTTGTAAAGCCCTGGTTCAATATTAATGTTAATAATATTAAAGCTTTTCCTGGCGAGTACAAACACCCTTTATAACTGATTCGTTTAAAGGGAGCTATCAGCTTCTGACAGGAGCAGAAGCTGCAGATGTCCTTCATAATTTAGGGAGACTGTTTTAAACTTTCATATGAGGAGAGCGAGACAGGCACGGCTCATTGTCCACTGGCGCCTGCCAACCTTAACAAGAACCCAAATCAGGCTTTCAGAGCTCACCAAGGGGCTTGCCCTTAATACCCTCTCAGAAACTGCCGGGCCCCGGAGGGGAGGCACACAAGGCAAAGGTTCTATGTGTCACACTGACCTGACAGAACACTCAGGGGACAAAAGGGAGTGACCGTGAGTGAGGTAGACGTGTCCCGAGGTCATACTGAACAAACGCATGACCGGCTTTCCTAAAGTTCCACATTCACCATGACAGGCTGACAACACGGGCGTGACACTGACCCAAGAGGGTGGAGGTGCAAGCAAACTAGAAGAGTGCACCTCTGTGTGGGTGAGCTGAAATGCATTATGGGCATTTGTAGTTTCCATATGTAAATGAGTTTTACTGTAAAAGATCAGGTATATCTCACTGAGTTAAATAATTGATTTGAAGAAAGTTGGAAACAATATGTTTCAAATTAAAAAGTGATCAGATACATTTTTGCTTCAGCTGATGGCTCTCATCATGAGTCATGCGGCATCTGATTCAATGTATGTCTAAGAGACGTCTTTCCTTATAAGATTTAGCTAGCAAGGTCTCACAGTGTTTTTCACATTTTAATAGGTGTGATATTTCTCCAGGCTGACCGTCTGGACAGTTTTTCATTGTCTGCTGTTGGAGTTCTTCTTACATCGCTTCATGGCCTAACTTCACAGTACGAAAGTCATTGAATAGCTGATTCTCATTTCCAGCCAGTTTTGAGGAGTTTCTAACGCGAGTACTTTTGATTAAAGCAGAATGCAAGAAATGTAAATCCTTGGGTAGCAGTACAGTAAACAAAGGCTTGAATCACCAAGCCAGGTTTCCCTGCTTCGGCAATTATGCTCATTATTATTTTGAGCCTGTCACATCCTCAAAAGAGACGTGCCTTTGGACCTGTTTACATTGTAGACACAGATTCATGTTGTGTTTTAAACCAAAATTAGCATTCCGGTGTGGCTGTCGGTAGCCTGAACAATGCTCTTTCCAAGGGAGTTATTTTCTGTGCGAGCAATTCTGTGAAAGGAATCCGTGTAAAACCAGTCCACTGTTTTAGCGGTGATTTAACACCAAATATATATCACCGCCCAAAACAGGGAAAGGCCTGCACTGCAGATATACTTTTCTAAACATTTTCAGGTGTATTCAGCTAAATTAAGTATATTTTCAGTTTCAATCTTATGTTTTTACTAAACATTCTGTGTAGCCAAACAGTCATTCTCTCAAGCTTTGTGAAGTTTTAGGGTTCAACAGAACAGAACCATTGAACCTAGCAGCATCAGCAGCTGAAGGACATTAGTGGACATGTGACCCAGGAGTGCAGGCAGAGAATCGAGGCCACTGTGGGCGTAGTGCTCATGGTCTGGCGGCATACCACAGAGGTTCAACTGGTGAGTTCTATTGCTGTGGCACTTCAGGTAACCCCCCCAGACACCATCCCAAACCCTCTCAGGTGTATAAAAGCCCCCCATTGACCCTTGTTGCCACAGAGACACAGATGTGATAGGCTGTGTGAAGTGTCAGTATGCTGGCTAAATAAGGGCTTTCCTCCTCCTGCTTGTTCCACATCAAATGTTCTTTACCCCTGAGGAGGGTCCATAGACCCCACCCTGTCAGAGGAATTTCCAGGCACTTCATCTCATCTGCCTCCTCCCTCCAGGGGAAGTTGGCCCGTAACCAGGATTATTCCCATCAATAATAATCATCCAGCTCAATCCTGCTGGAAGACACTTTCAAACCCGTTCTTGATGTTGGCTTTCAGCTGACCACACACGGAAGGTGCGTCATTCTCCCAGCTTGGTCTCCGACAGAATGGGAAACCACCCCGCTGGTGTAAATAACATAAACAAATAAACACACAAACAAGAAGGCAGGAAGAACACACTGGTAGGGCACGGGAGGTAAAGGTCACAAAAGAGCCGATGGCGTCCAGCCTTCCGGGGGAGGCTTTGAGCAGTGGGGGTCTAGTGGTCGTTGTGCCCGCTGACCATTGCATTTTCCTTTCTTCTTTTTTCTTCTATACTGAACTACAGAAATGTGACCTTGTGGGTCCTTAGAACGGCCAGAAGGGACAGTTGAACGAAGAGCAGGTTTATCCACTAGAAATGGAAGTATGTCCCTGCTTACACCCACCCTGTCCCACCACAACTTCACCTGCTTCATAGACTGAGAAGTGGGAGTGGATTGGTGTCAACTCACTACATGATTGTTGTAGCCTCAGACTGAATGATTCTGGTAGCACACACCAGAATGACATAGGGTCACAATTATCATAATCTCAAACAGAAAACTTCTGCTAATGAACACCACCATGATGTAGGGTTGTGATCATCATAATCTCAAGCAGAAAGCTTCTGTTTATGAACACCGCTTTGATGTAGGACATGGTCATTGTTCTCATGGTGTAGACCAGCATGATTCTGGTCCGGATCATCCCAGACTAGAAGAGAACAATTCTGGAAGTGAGAACCACCATGATGTAGGTCATGATCATCATAAAGTCAAACAAAACAGGCCGCCATGATGGTTTCCACACTGACACTGCTTTGTCTGAGAGTCGCTTCAGGCATCTCTGCTCTTGCAGGTGGCGTAATGAGAGACAAAAATAACCGGAGCACACAGGCTGGCTTCCATTCAGCATCGTTAGCAGGCCTGCTGATTGTCAAAGGCAGCCTCCTGCAGAAGCAGAGGTAGCCAGGTAATAACGGATGCTTTTCAAAAGATTACAAAGTACTGATTGCCCGTCCAAATAAGTAATACATGTTCAAGAGCTGGGGGGAGACACAAGACCGTGTTGTGTGGCTCGCTGCAGCTTTTGTTGCTAACACCTGCCAGCTTTTCTGTGGTTAAAAATTAGCCTCAATTCCTGTGATTTCTGTGGCTCCTGGATTGATCTGGTGAGAAATATGAACAGGACCTACATCATAACTGGTCACAGTAAGGTATGGAGAAGAACTGCAGAGCTTTTATCAAATGGGAGGGACAGAAAGGAGTCTGATTTCAATGCCAGCTGAAATGGTATAGATGGCTTGGTGCTGTGTTTGGATGGACCAGCAGGAAAAAGTGTCTGTACTTACAGGACAACTAGAGGAGGACGGGTCCATAATCGGCATATTTGGTCTAATCTTACAGAAAAAGGAGTCATTCTTTCTTTAGTTATGGGACTGCACTCTGTGATGCTGTCTTATGTAAAGGCAGCTTCCCCCATAAGCAAAGCAGCCCCAATGTGTTATTATTATGTTTATTATCTGCTCTTTGTTGATATCCCAGGGAAGGAGAGCAGCCATGTTGAATGATGGCCCATGCTGATCAGCGGCTGTCGTAGTTCAGAGTCATCTCGTTCTCAGAATGGTCCTGGAGCTGTTCAAATATTTAAAAATAGAATGGAATCACAGTAGAATGTGGAAAATCGAAACAAATTGGCATAGACTCATAGAGGGTTTGGATAATCGAACAAATATCAAAATACCCAGTTTATATGAAACAAAGTATAATTAGGCTTATGATTAAATTATTTCCCAGGGTATTACTAGTGTCTTTTTAAATATGAAATATTATAAAATTAATTGATATAGGAAATGATTTGTAAATAATAGCCCAAATGTATATTATATTAATTTTGAACTTTAAATTTTGTTTTAAATGGTTTCTATAAGTGACACTTGATTACAGCTCCAACAAAGGTACAACAGACGATGATGTCTCAAGGTTACAGGAGCCTGTCCTCCGTCCACAGGGTCCCCCAAACCAGCATTTGATTTTTAACTTGTGTAATGACAAAGAAAAACTATTTCTACGGTCTACTGCTTATATCTTATGTATATTAATGAAAGCATTAAGTGCTAAGTGTAATGCTTCAGCTTAACAACCCGTGGACTATAAGTCGACACCACATTTTTTTTTTTGAGGGGGGAAGGGGTGACAATAGACAAACATGGTATTCAGATTACCAGTGTTCTAATTTACCTGTGCCTAATGTGCTGATTTCGAACACTTCTGGAACCCACAAGAAACAAACAATGTCATTTGTTTCAGCTAAATAATAAGACTGAATTCGGTGAAGGTCTCAGTCCAGATTACTGAATAGAGGCCTCGATGACTTTCTGTGAAATTTAAGCGCTTGCTGAAACCCTAAAGCTTCTAGAGGTACTGCAATTAAATATGTGATTTATCTGGGGAGGGCACCTCCCCCAGGATTTAAAGCATTATTTTTTTGCACGAAAATACATCATTTTTCTTTCTTCATTATTCTTAACTATGCCTATCTTTCGGAAAAAATGTCATGCTAAAAAGACCAGGATGACCACTTTTTAAAACAGGATGTGATTTTAAGCGTAAATTTTACTAGCAGTGGTGACAGTGCTGCTCTGCCCGTATAAACATGTCTTCTGTTTATAGAGCTTGTATTGTGGCCTTCTCCTCTGGGACCCCTGCTGTCAGACAAGATAATGGGACACGGTCCGTGTCTCTACCTGGTAAGGGGGATGGTTGTTTTTTTTTTTTTTTAATCTGCTGTTACATCATCATCCAGAAGAAAGCAGGGCACAGGAAAACGTGACGGCGGTCTCGATAACGAGGACGCTCCCACCCTCTTCTCCCCGGCAGCTGAGGCTAACTCGTTCTCATTTTCATGAGATTTCAGGGTGTCACATGGCGTTCTCCCACAGCCTTGTACAGTGATGGAGCGGAACGTTCCTTCACTATTGCATCTCTGAGAGATACTCAGGCACAGTAAGTGGCCAATATTTTGTCTAAACTGCATTTGACAGGCAATTGTATAAACATTGAAATGAGGGGCCTGCTGGATAGCAAAAGGAGAACCCAGGCTCAGGGAGACACATGGCTCCTTTTACTGTATTATACTACTCTCTCCATTGTCAATTTGCAAAAAGAAAACCGAATCATCACGTGAACACACAACACGTCTTTTCCATTCTGACGCGCTTTGGCATAGGTAAACTTAACATGGCTGACCTGACGGAGGCATGTTTGGCTTTCCACCTCAACAGATGCGGCCTAACGGGGGGAGGCAGCTGCGGAGGTGTGTTCCTGGGTTCGGGGGTCCCTGCGGCGGCAGCCTGTTTGACAGAACATGACGCACTCACGGAGGCGCTGAAGGACACTGTGGCAGGAGCCAGCAGTGCGGACAGAAGTAAGCCAACATGTTGGCACGAAGCCCCACGCCTCGTCGATCAGCCCGTCTTCTTCCTGGCCTCAGATATGTTGACATTTTCTTGTTACCAACATAAACCCCTGGAATGGCTGAATGAAAACACCCAAGTCTTGTTTTCCCGTGTGGATCGCAGATGGAGAATTCAGTTTGGGGGAACTGTCGATAATCTTTCATTTCAGTCTAAAGGCATATTGTCCCCTTACAGATAACGAGGGAGAAGCAGTATTTGTAACAAATCAACACTTACCTATTTCTCTTATAGAACTGCATTTCCCAAGGTGAACAGACGTTCCATTTTGCATATTGTGGGGTGTTTGTGGTAACTTAGTTATCAGATGATAATGATGCGTGACGAGACAGCTTCTGTGAGACATCGGGCTACTCAGAGGTGCCTCGATCATTTGGTAAAATGTCAACATGCTGCATGCACAGAACTGCCAGGCTTACAGTGTTAGATACTTCACTTCCTCTTGACCCCCCCACTTCATAAATTCTTATTATTTGATTCCCGTGAGGTGCTCATTTGAGAAACACAGCCGAATCTGTGCACAGCTGAGCTCTTTTTTAGGCCTCCTCCACTCCAGGGGTTCCAGGAAAAGGCCCACCTACACTGTGGCCTAGTTCAGCTTACTGACCTGAGTTTGTCATTTTGAATTCCTGTGCACGTGTGTGTGTGTATGTGTGGATGTATGCGTGTGGCTGCATCTTCAGCTCTTCCACCCCTGAAAATGCATTGACCCATTTAACGGATCGTACACTTGATTGTGTTTGACAGGAAGTTCACCATGTCTGCATCGGTTTCAGGGTGCGGGATGACCATCGGCATGGCGATGTGGCCAGCGGGGGATTTGAAAGGGGACAGCAACAGCTGATATGGGCTGCTCCACTGGGCATGGAGTTAGATGGGGAAAAAATGCATAAATGGAAAAAGGAGGACTGCAATAGTGCGTCACTCTGTCAGTGTCTGTACTTTTCATATTTTCTGGGCAAATTTTGAGAAAAATGTATCCATAGAGATAGGAAAACTTGAAAAATAAAAAAACAGACATTGATGTGGGGTCCCAACACAACAGACATGTTTAACAATGATTAGCTTTAGAGGAGAGAAATGTTGTTCTTGTTGCTGGTTTGCATTTCCCATTTGGTAGTGGGGGTGGGGGTTAGGAATCGGTAATTGCACTGATGTGAGAGTCCGTGGAAAGCCTCCACAAAGACAGAAATGCAACCATGTCTACAAGGTGGGGGTGTATGAAATTCCACTCATGGAAAAGGCATGCTGATCATTCACAAAGAAACAAACCTTTTTTTTTTTTACATACCCTCTCATTTTATTTAAAATTAATGCATGGCGTCTTCTGGCTGGTAAGTCTTGGTAATAAAGGCTTAGAGTTAATTTTTTAAAAAGTGGAAGCTTTTTTAATGCAATCAGCCCTTCCTTCCTGTCATCAGTCTCAAAGTCCTTTATTTGTCATGCGTATAATGACTGTATTCATCCATACAATGAAATGGTCATGACAAGGCTTACATAAACAATACACCCAGATTAGCTTACCAATTGAAATTGACTGACACACAAAGTTTCAATTTAAAGAAAATATAAGAAAGATCTAAAGGTATAAAAGCCTAAATACAAAATGTATGGTATGTAGTTCAAAAATAAAGGATAAAAAGTCAAAAAGTGCTGAAGTCTGATGGATTTTGCCTATTGCTGATAATACTGGGCTCATTGTTTTCACATTAGCCAACTCATTAGACTCAAGGATTCTCTATAACGTGCTCATGAGTGACCTACAGAGAAAGAGAGCTGAAACAAGTACAACTAAATGCTCCCTCCAAAGCACGCCAGTGCCCCCTACAGACAGAATACAGCAAGATACTCGCACCTTTGTTTCTATTCATATTATTTTATACATGAGCCTATTAATGTGAAGGTTGGCTTGATTCATTTTACTTGAACACAGATTTTCACACAATATTATCCATGCTAACCGTACTCTAAGATTTTTCTGTGATCTCACCAGTATGACTGAAAGCGATCAGCACTCAGTGAAAAGTAGCAAAACAGACCTAAATGTCAAGTCTTCCTTGTGCTGAGGTGAGGCCTGATCCCCGCCACACATGTGTATCCCCCTGGCTCCCAAGCCAATCCATCCACTGCCTGAGCTCCTGCTCACCCATAGCTGCTAAACACATATCATGCTTCTTAAAGTAACTCTTTCCTGCCTCTCACGTCTGTTTGTGTGACTTTCTTCACGTAAATCACACACTCTCTTTCCTTGTTCCTATTGTGTTCCAGCGGGTGTGATTGATCTCACGAACAGCAAACTGGGGCATAGCAAAACTACACCTGCAGAGCAAAGGGTGAAGTCACAAAAATGGCTGAAACAAACTCACAGGCCTTGGGATGTGTCCTCCAACACCCGGGAAATATTTAGGTGGCTTTGTAGATGCTCACTCTCACAGCCGTGTCCCTGTGCACCCTGACCTCGTGTCAGCCCAGAGACTTAGACAGTTAGAGTACCCCCCCCCCCAACACCCGGTGCTTTGTGAGTTTTTGCAGGACAGAGCTGTTTATTCTGACCCATTTTGGAAATCCATGCCTTCAGTCGGAGGCAAATTCGCACATGCAAATTTGGATAAAATAGTTTGCGATTTGTGGCAAAGCCTCATCCAATAGATCGGATCCAAAGGCCATGTTTTCTGCTTGCTCACATAGCAGTTAGCCCACGCAATGCCCACATGCTAATCAGCTGGCAGAGAATTCACATAACTCTCCTATGCCAATTTGTGTGTGTGCCTTTGTTTGCGTGTGTGTGTGTGTGTGTGTGTGTGTGTGTGTAATTGACCCCTATGATTCCAGTACATCACAAACGCTTGAGCCTGAAAAAAAGAAGATACCTTATCCAGCTAGGTGGCAAGACACCTTAAAATTTAATAGATCATGTATTTCATACAACCCCAAATCAGAAAAAGTTGGGACAGTATGGAAAATGCAAATAAAAAAAAAAACAGTGATTCTTAAATTTACTTTGACTTTTATTTCATTGCAGACAGTATAAACCCAAGATATTTCATGTTTTGTATATACAATACATCCATTCCTGCATTTCAGGCCTGCAACACATTCCAAAAAAATTTGAGAGGGTAAATCAGTTACCACTTTGTAATGTTGTCCTTCCTTCTCACAACACTTAGAAGATGCTTTGGCAGTGAGGATACCAGGTGATGAAGTGGTGAAGGTGTTATTTTGTCCCATTCTTCCTGCAAATACGTCTTAAGGTGTGCAACAGTACAGGGTCATTGTCGCGTTTTTCATTTCAAAATTCTCCGCACATTCTCTTTTGGAAACAGGTCAGGACAGTCTAAGTGCCCTCCCTCAACTTCAGCTGTCCTGTCTGACCTGCTCACTGCCTTCTGAGCCACCGAACCTGCTCTGATTACTGGACTGCAACCGGCAAGACCACGCTGTCCCCCAGACGGATAC
>JAACJT020002376.1:0-12238 GCA_009936485.2 Gymnarchus niloticus
TAAAAACAGGTGAGTGCAGAGTCCTTTCTATAAAGACTCAGACTCGCTTTTTTTTTTTTTTTTTTTTTTTTTTTTTTTGTTTTTTTTTTTTTTTTTGTGGTTTTTGTTTGGGTTGGTTTTGGGGGGGGGGGTGTGGGTTCTGGTTCTATTTCATTTTTAAATTTCTGTCCTCGAACCCATGTAATCCACAAAATTTCCCATGATTACCCTGTGCCCCACTTGTTTACTTGTATCACACTAATGTGCCATACCCTACAATAGATGTACAACATTTAACAATACTCTGTTTGAATGCTATATGATTACAAAACAGCATTCAAGGATACTCATTAAACAATATGATCAAATTTTTGGTTTAACCGACAAGTGGCTCAATAACTAACACTTACCTCACACCATCATTTTCTGGGGTTTGTATCCAGTCTCTTTTGTGTGTGTATGTTTGTGTGTGTTGAGATTGCGTGTTTTTCCATATCATTTGGGTTCCATCTCTTGTTTATTCTGGCAGTCACAAGACATTATGTTAGACCAGTTAATAATGTTTCTGGAATGTGTGTGTGTGCCCTAAAATGGATCTGCATCCTGTCCATCTAGTACCCCTAGCTTGTACCATATACTGCTTGCAATACCCTCCTGTCCCCTGTAACCTGTCTAAGGTAAATAGTTTGGAGACTGAAGTTTTTCACAAAAAACGATACAGAAAAAAGAAAAGTTTTGTTCATATCATAGTGTGGAAAATGGATAAATTTCACAGCAAAAATAATGGAATCAGCAAACAATAATTACTGAAACAGATTATATTCTGGTTGTTGGATAGTTAAAGTAAAATATGTACTTTTTTTTTTACAGTCAACCATCTGTACTCTATTCACTCGCTTCCAAATTTCATACTGAAAAAAACTGAAAATTCCAATTATATGATTCAGGTAGGCGGTACAGAGGCTCAGTGGGTAGCATCAAGTAGCTGCGAGGTTGTGGGATCGCATCTGGCTAGTCCTATTTATGTGGGGTTTGAATGCTCTCCCTGGGAGTGTGTGGGTTTCCTTGGTCTTCTACAATACCAAGACATGCTGTTCAGGTGAATCGCTAACCAAGTTTGCCCCTTGCTGTGGATCAGGGTGCCATGCAAGATGTACGCTGCCCTGTAGCTCTTGGGATAGGCTTACAGGTCGTCATTTTTTTAAAAAAATTGTTTATGTGGGTGAGATCTTTGCATATTCATGCTTGCAGAATGTCTTCCTTATCCTGGATGACTGTTGAGTACTAATCAACACAAGCAAAATAGGCTGATCTATACTGACTTAGGAAATCCTACGGAGGGTAACGACATAAACTATTATCATTTATGATTCTGACTGCTGGGAACTACAATGACAAGGTCAAGGACTGATCCAAGGCTTTTTCCACTAAATCCGTGTTATTGTGATTTAAGCACCCAATTTAATTTTCCGCACATTAATTTCTTTGTGTGATCAGATTTGTTGTTGACTTACATTCAAATTGATGGGATGATCATCTCCATAGAAACAATAGAGCCCCTAGAAAAACAAAGTGCAAATTGCTCTACATTACCACAATGAGCCTTGTGTCCCATCATATTTCACATCTTTCTTGCATTGCAATAATCATTGTCAGGCACTGTTCTGAAAATGCATTTTTAGCTTGTTGCAATCTTCAGTAAGTATTAATTAAGGAGGTATTTTTTTTAAGTCATCTCCACTGTTGAGAATACTCAAACTGGTCCATTCCATGAGCAGGAAGGGCCTTGCATTTCATTCCTCCATCAGATCCTCACAGCATCTTACGCGTACCTCCCCGTCATCTCCGCCCCCCTTTCTACATTATGATGTTTTAATAAAGGAAATAAACAATTCCACCCCACTGTCCATGTGCAACCTCTCCAGGAAACACCTAAAAAAATTTTAAAAACAAACACATCCTTGCAGGCAAGCAGTATACCCCCCAGTTTGATCTTGAAGCCCTGTACCTAGTGAAATCTCCATCATTACTTACTGAAGCCCATACCTTTGTAGCACATTTGGTCAAGTTATGGGTATATTATGGGTAAAATTAGGAATAACTTCCTGTATGCTCTCTCCTAATTACCTCAATTAGAAATTTTGATGTATGAGCTACATTAAATATTAGTAGCATATATACATATCTTTTGTAGACTTCTTTTTGCATACCCTGCTTCTTGAACAACACTGGCCACTGTGGTGAACTTAAATTGTTATTCTGTGGCACCGTTAAAATATAAAATACTGCAGGGTAACTCCAGAGATTTCATATTATCAAAGCTTCATGCAATTGTTGTTAGAAATGAAATCAGCCTTGAGCTTTATTATCATACTCTGACATAGGGTGCATTGGCACTGCTGATATTACGCGCATAATTTAATACAGGGTGAACACTGAAGGTAAAATGTTGTCTTTCCTCCAAGAAACAATATTGATACTATCAATAAATTACAATTATATAATAACTAACTGACCCCGTCCAGGATAATTGGTAGAAGATTGATGGATGCATGGATAATTAGTTGATAAATAATAATAATTAATAATTGCTTATAAAGGTTCATGCAGTCGTTTGACTAAGAATAATTTTCTATGGAAAGAACATAGACGGTATACCCCAAAGCCTGTATATTGTATTGTATATTGGAAAGCTGTAGTGTTGAAAGATTTAATCCACCACTTCTCATAAAATTTGTATGCAACTGAATGAATCCCACAGTGAGTTACTGTAGGTAACATTGGTAGTAAAATTAAAAGATTCGATACACTGATATTGTGAGGACTTGCATTTTCCCCATTACCTTGGCCTAAAAACATTGTGAGCAGGTTAAAAGAATGACAAGGGCATGGGTGAAACGGGTCATTCACCTCTCCATGGCAACGGATCACCACCCTGGGTTGAGCAAGCAACTCAGGTCATGCACCTTAACTGACCCCGATTTGGCTGCTGTTGAATTTTCTTTTGTATGAAATCCAAAAAGCTATTTTTCCAATAAGGGTGGCATATATTCATTCATATTTTGTAGCTATGTCTAATATCTGTCGTGATTAGAGTACATCCATCCATTTTCCATAACCACTTATCCAGTACAGGGTCAAAGGGATTATACTATATGTCTGACTATATTGTTTTATCCATAGTAACTGACCAAATATAGATAGTACAAATAATAAGCCTTTAAAGAGTTTAATTTCACACATTTCCATTAAATTGTTCATGGCCAGTGATCACACCAGTAAAAAGGCAGAGGATTATGTGGCCAGAGTTACTCTACACTAAAGTGGATGTGTTGTTGTCTTTTCTTCCTCGTTGATTTAGCATGGAGCTGTTGCCCAGCGTCTCACATCACCCGTAAAGCAGAAATGCATGGATGTATGAATTCTTACTCTTCTGGACTGAATTGATATTGAGCACGTTACAGACGAGGGTGCCAGGATGAAGAGTGAAAAGTCAAAGGTGTCTGAAGAAGGCAGGCCGCCACTGCATTGTGACTGCTGAAGGAACACTTCATTTCCAGAGGGATGAGAGCACTGGCCTGGTCAACAAAGAGCTGTCGGCAGTGGTTTTTTTTTTTTTGTTTTTTTTTTCAATTGATGTGGTCTGATGTATTGAAACTAAAGCAAGTCCTACGTAAATAATAGATGAATCAAAATTAAGAGCTGCTTTTCATTCTTGTCCCTTGTGTTACTACATCCAAAAAAAAGTATGAAGCCTTTAAATATTTACACAACATCAGTTGCTTACTGACTACACATTTCTTTACTCGCTTATATGTCACTTGGCTGCAGAGACACAAACACAAACAGCAGCTACTCTGGTCTGTTTCATCTGTCCAGCGTGTCCTTGGCCTGTGGGTCTTGAAAACCTTATGAAAACTTTTCCATAAACAGAAAAACAGCTTGTAGCAATTTTATCTATTACCATATCTGATGGCAAAGTATTATATTCTGAATTGGCAGTAGACTTCGTTGTCTCTAAGTTATACAAATACACATGCAAGCTCTCCATACCAATTGTTGCTATACTGAACTTGAAAAACGTGTGTAATACACTCAAAGCGTTCCATTTGCGGATGAACAATAACAGTTAATTGCAAAGGAATCATTGCTCATCACTCGACATGCAGTGGTAATTTAAACATTACAGACTTAATGTATATGTACTGTTTTTTAATACATTTACAGATACCAATAACCTCCATGCCACAATCATTAATTAGATAAGAAATAGCTAGACAATAGGGGTAATTTAAGAACTGAATGAATGATGTGTACTAATCAAAATGACTGAGTTTTTAAATTTATTAGTTTTAACAGTTAATAAACACACAGACAAACTTTTATATTGTGGAAATCTCAGGTAATGAGGATGCAAGACTGATCTACTGGTATATGAGTGTAAAGTGGCAGTTTATTTTTAGCTTGTTATGCATTTAACATGCATGTGTTTTCCTATTGATTACTATGGATTATTAATTAAGTGCTCCTTCCTCATCCAAAGGCTGCTTAATATTACTAGGAATCAGACGAAGGAGGTCTGTTGTTATCGCCTGGCTTGGCCCCGCCTCACGACATTCACATCCTCCTTCCTTCTCCTGGCAGCCTGTAAATTTACATCGCAGCTATCTCTCTGCATAATTTTACAATGTCATTTATTTGTTTATTTATTTTCCATAAGGTATATGACAAAGAATGACTCAGAGAAACGGCCTTTCCTCCGCTTTGCTGGACGACCTTGGGTCCTAACAGGAAGCTCGCAGCTGCTATGTTGCACATAAACATAGCCAATCAATAGCACTCCACAGACGGCGCTGTAATAGCACGAATAAGCAAGATGAATTGCAACGTGACGCACAGCCAAACTACGAGGAGGGAAAGTCATTTAAACAGCCCACATCGACAGGCTGTGGCCATTGACAAGTTGTCAGGCACAACTGGTGGCATTAAGTGACTATATCATTTGTCTCATTGCTAAAGCCAACATTGACTTAAAGTAGAGACAGACAGAAAACGATCCATGGTATCTTTATCAAGTATATATGAAGAAGGCAGAGTAATGTTCCACTTGGAATGAATGAGAGGACAATGATGACTCAGGCTTAACTCATACTGTCATATGGTCAATCATATCATATTAGACTATCATGCTATGATGTTTTATAATGAAAGAAAATAAAGAAAAAATATCTATCTATCTATCTATCTATCTATCTATCTATCTAAAGTATATACATTTATATTAATTATTGATGTTTATTAAACAAGGCTACTTTTTTTTTTACCAAAATACAAATGCAACACAGCAGATTCTTGTTGCCATTCCGATTAAATATCTCATCATGTCTATTAGCTGTAAATGTGCATGCATGTCACCATGCAAAAGACATGGAACACATCACCTGAGGATGTGAACATGTGGTAATTCACTTCAGTGACTGTTTAACTAACAACATAATGTTATTTTCCAAGAATTAAATTAATTATTGTAGCTGGTGGAATTAGAAATGTCTCATAATATGTTAGAGAAGTTGTCTGAGGTTTTACATTAAAAATATGTTCTTGTTACCGCATAACTGTATGCAATGTTACACAACCTCATTAAATCAATAACACGATAGAAGATGACAAAGAAAGCTTCATTTTTGCAACCATTTGCAATTTTTCAGTTTTTCATGAAAGCAACGTCACTACACATTCAAGTCCATTTGTTAAGTGTTCATTTCAGACTGCCCACATAACTCACACTACTCTGTAAAAGAAATGGCATTTTACCGCCATTACACAGTGCATGCTGAACCCCCAGTTTAGCCAAAAATGTTCTGTAGCTTACAAATACAGACAAATATCATTCAAATATTTGGCAAATGCCTTCACAACGGTCCTTAATAGGTTTGACCGAAGCATAGATCACATTGTTGCATTTGTTTCTGAACAAATATGCAGTAGGCTTGCTGTATAACTCAAGAAGTTATGCTAAATATTGAAATATGCATAAATAAATGCAAAACAAAGCAGTTCTTGGTGATACTTTTCTATTATATGCCAGTTATAGCATATTTTTCTGGTAAATCAACATCTGCATTGAACTGGCAGTACATTTAGAATGTTCCCTACCTTGCGCCATGTGTTTAAGGGATAGGCTCCAGCTGCTCTTGAACCCTGTACTAGATTAGCAGTAAGGGAGATGGCTGGATGTTGATCAATACTTACCCATTTATAAATATTGGTATTTTACCAGAGCGGAAAGGGATGAATACCCATTTCAAGGTCATGTTTTTTAACAGCAGTGGTTCCTGTTCAGCCCACTAGGTTCACAGCTATATAAAGTACATATTATATATTTACACACCAACACACGTTTCATTTAATTACCAATTTACCTGAACAGCAAGTGTTTGAAATGTAGGAAGAACCTGGAAGAAACCTGTATAAACCCACCCTAGTAGGAATGGAAAACCCTACTAGGAAAACTGGGGAACAGATCTGATTTTTTTAAATTAAAGTGTAGATAAGATTTACTGAGACATTCTATTAGAACTTTAAGTCAGGTTCTTAACAAAACTCCTGAAAAATTTAGGCCTATAAATGTTTGTAATTCAGAATGCAAAGGAAAAACAGCATTTCTAAATAATATAATACAATTTGGGAATCATACACTTACAAGATAATGTATACAAAATAAAAATTAAAAAATCATACAAAACTAACATGTGGATTTCAGTGTGAAAAGTGCTTTCGAAATACTTTACAACAATTTAGTCTTCTCCCCACAAAGGAAAAAATGTACATGTAAAGCCCGATATGGTAAAATCAAAGCATTTCCCCTTTTAAATTTTAAGCATATTGATGGATCGAGGAAGGTTTCTACGCCTTGGTTTCTGCATGACATTTATGATGATTCATTACATTTTAAAACGGTCCCACTGGAATAGCTAGTACTTTATTAATATGATACATAATAGCACTGTTTATGACTTATTCTAAGGTTCTTTTGGTTATTTTAATGTATATATGGTTTAAAATTCATATACACATAAGACCAATAATCATGTCATATCCAGTCGGTTTTCAAGTGCTCATTTCTATAGAACTGAACAAACAAATGCAGCATTGAGTGGCACAAAATATGTATTTCACAAAGCATTATTTACTACACTGTATTTCCTCATATTTAAATGGAATCATTATCAATGTTGGTACAGATACCATCTTCATTTGCATTAAATGTACATGATATATTCCTATAAAGCTAAGTTGCTAGCTGGTACCAGCTATAGTTCATATAGATGTACAGAATATTACTGTGAGATATTAATAGAGCTGCTAATAAAGTTAACTGGGGCGCAGCAATTTAGTACTGTTACAGTAACAATATCATTTTCTCTGTGCCATTTATTTTTAAACCACATTATTCTGAGAAATGCATTACACATTAATTGTGTATTACTTTAAATGCTATGTTATTTTACACAATTATATATAATGAATGGATGATGGATAATGAATTTGGGCAGCCCAATGTCTTGGGAGGCTACCTCCAGGGAAGGGGATGGTATGTGTAGAGTTAGCATGTTCTTTCTAGTTGTGGCACAAGACGTTTCCTGGAAGCTCTGGGACCCTCTTGCATCCAAGTTGTTTCTTGTCTTGTGTCTTGTGCTACCCATCGTAGGCTTCAGGCTCCTCCATAACCCAATACAAGATATACAGTTGGAAGATGGATGGATGGATGGATGGATGGATGGATGGATGGATGGATGGATGGATGGATAAAAACTGCATCATTAATGTTTTAATGACTAAGACATACACCTTATTTAATACTCTTAAGTCATACCAAAACATAGCCTCTTAAACATTTTTGTAGAGCTTGGTAAACTGCCTCTGAAAGGATTCCTTATCAGAACTCCTAAACTACAATGTAATAACTATATTTCACACAAAGGGTTTTCAACTGGAGGTTCATGATTCCTCAGGGCTTTGCAGAACAGTTGCAGGTAGTCTGCAGACACATTCTGTGGAGCTTGACAAGATGAGTCATTGAAACTTTGATTCATTCTATGTAATACTTGTTATTTGCATCAAATAACCAGATCATTAGTCTTGTTTGCCCTTTTCAGCCTCTCTCTTAGGAAAGCAAAGTTTTAAACATGTTTCTCAGTGTAATCTTTTCAAAAACCAAAAATTCTCAAGAAAATATCAGATAGTTGTAGGGGGACCCTAGCTATGGCCTGTTTCCATCTGGTGGCCCTTGGTTTAAGAAAGGTTGCAAAAACCTGATGTATATTGTTTATTATTCAGAATTTGCAAAATTCAACATATTAATTCACAGCTAGTTCATATAAAACAGTATAAACACTAGACATTAACGTACACTATTAGATATTAATGCACACTCAAAGATCAAGTTTACACAAAAATATACCCATTAGATCTGTAAACTAACCATAATGATTTTAGTTTCCATTTTATACAATAGTGCCTTTTGAAAACTATTTTGAAAGGATGTTTTAAAGATATGTTTCATCTTCTAGGCATGGGTCAAAACACAAAGTTTTTTCTTATCCATGTCAATATATAAAGCGATAACCATATATATAACCAACATACACAGTGCTGTTGCCCCTTTAGCGCCCTCGTGAAAATGATCAAAATGTTTTTTTAAACAACTCTGAATAAAATACACATAAATACAAACATGACATTCTACAATGCAAAATACATAAACACACTTCCATGTTTCTGAAGCCCAAAACCTTAACTACTTTGAAAAATATTGAAAGGCAGATTCCCAGCGAGCACCATTTTCAGCCAAAAATGGTTTTTTTAGCATTTTAATGATAACTGAATGACAATAAGGCAGTTGTTTACATATCTGCTATCTTTATAAGCCTCTACAGCTTAGGAACTAAAAATTCTTTGGACAGATGTGAGGTATTGAAATGGGCCTTCAGATGTTTTAAAATTTATTTAGCATGTTTTTGATACATGCAGTTTTATTTCAAAGGATCGTGGACATTTTATTTCCAGATTTTTTTTATTTAGAGTTTGAACGTATTTAATTTCTTCCAACAATGTAACTAGGAGTAACTTCGTTTTACCGGCTCACTTTGGATTTTGGAAGGAAACTCAAGAATTCTTAATTGAAAACCCATGAAGACACATATGGAAAGTCTGTAAAGCTAGATCTCAAGATTTGAGGTGACCATTTTTTCTATAATAAACACAGACTTCAGAAATGTTTGCATTTTTAAAGCACAATGTTCACTGCACCAACATTACTATAAATGGAAATACTTGTGTTTGGATGCTTAGATAAAGAATGTTTACAAATCTACAGAGATTTCTGCTCTCAGATTTCACTGAAAATCTAAAAAGCTAAAAACTATTTCCTGAAACCATGCAATTATGTATTAGTTACAGAGGTGCATTTCCTATTAAAACAATCATCCAGGAAGTCTGGCAAGACAATACAGGATTCAAGATAGGTTAAGAAGTAAAATATTTCTTGTGTGGAATGCAAAGGATTTTTCTAAGACTCACGTAACAAGAAGTACTTTCCCATCATGCACTTCATAAAAGCAGCTTTGAACACAAGACGAATTCTGTGCATAGTGATTTCAATCAAACGATTTCTTTCCTTCTATTTTTGATTCCATTCACATATAAAGATCAATTTGCATATCATTACTGTTGAATCCCATTACCTGGCTACCCTCTACTCAGTTATGATGTCCCAAAGATGGTTTTCAAGGAAACACTCATATTGTCCATATTGTTTTTCCTTATTTACATTGACATCTGTTTACCAAAGCGTTGTACAGCGAGGCAAATACATCACTAGCATACAGCAAATTAAGAACCAGTTGTTGGATCTCACCCAAAATACACGGCTAAAAATGAAAAACTCCTCTCTAGAATTTAAGTATGAGCAAAATCATTATATACTAGTTTCAAGTTTAAACCACAAGGGAATAGATTGACTGACTGTTTTTTAATTGATCTAGTAAACAAGATCCGTGAATGCACCTTTGGACCAAAAGATAATGCTCAGAGCAGTCTCGATGCTTTGGGACACTTTCCTTTATTATAAAGCCTGAAAGTGCACCATTTCACCGTGAATGGCATTGCATTTGGTAGTAGATTTTAAAGGCAGATTTCCAAAGCACAATAAATCCAGGGTATATTGCTTTATTCCATCAGTACATTGTAAAAGTATTCGGCACCCATTACCTAAAACTTCATGTTCAAGCAAATGTGCCCTTTGAAGTTTCAAAAGGAGCTTTCAAAGTGGTGTCTGAGCAGAATTTCACGTGTATAATACTTGGCACGGTCACTCAGTGGTTGCCTCACACCACACATTCTATGTGTGTGGAGTCTGCATGGTCCCCATGTCTCTTAGGATTATGGGTACTCCGGTTTCCTCTTGCTGTCCAAAGACGTGATTTAAGCTAACTGGCATCTCTAGATCTCTTGATCTCTTCCCATGATTGTGCGAGTAAGTGTGTGCATTCATATGCCGTGTGATGGAATGGCGTCCCGTCTAAGATGCACTCCACCTTTGAGCCCTATGCTGCCTGGTGTAAGTTCCGACCTCTTCAATAAATTTGGTTGATTGACAGAAGAGATTTTGATAAAATATTATCCCAAATAGATTTGACAATGATAATACATAGTCTGGTAATATTCTGATGGACATCAAGTTTAAGTTGTTGTGACCCCAGTTGTAATGATCTTGTAGGTCTGTTTGATCTTTCTTGGTGGGTCGATCCATCACGTTTTCCTAATCCCAACCACCATTACATAAACATTCCTGCCCTTCCGGACTGGATGATTCCCAAACTGCAACTTCCTTTAAAGGACCTGCCAAACACTCAAACTGAACGACCATCATTTCGGACCTGTCTAGCACTTCTGTGATTTTAACTCTTTGGTGCTTGATCGTAAATGTGACTAACCCTGTTTGTTCTGTCCTTGATAATGCTGAGCTGTTGTGGATTTGGTTGCTTAGATCATCTCTGCAAACGGCTTGTATATTTTTGACTAGGCAGTGAGTTAGGGAGGTTTTATGTTTTTCATTTTACATTTCATTCGATTAGCTAAGAAGTTAATCTTTCAATTGTGTTTCTGATTGTTATTTAGGCTTGGTTAGCTCCAGAAGCTGTTCTCCTACTAAATTAAAAAAAATAATAAGGAGACAAAAAGTAGTGGTTCCAACTAGGTTTGCAAAGGGGTGGAAAATTTCCGGTAAATTTCCAGACTTTCCATGGAAAGTTAAGCTGGGGAATATACAAATATAAATATAAATTTTGTTTTAACCAAGAATATGCTGCAAGATTTATTTTTTTAACTACATTTAAGTTCCCTGTTATAGGCTAACCTGCAATTTTGCAAATTTCCAGTTTATTTCCAATAATTCCCATATATTCCCATTATTTCTCATGGAAAGTCTCCAACTTTGAAAATTCCCAGAATTTTGCAACCCTAGTTCCAACTCCACTTTTCTGTTGCACTAGAATCTAGATCAGGTCCTAACAAAGTTCACCATTTCATTACAGCAAGTCTCACATACGTATACATTTCCGTGTGAGAAATATGAGTTTTCTGCACTGTTTACCTGCCATATGTTGCCTAGTAGGTGTAGGGAGGGGGTTGGAGTAAGCAGAGGTGGAGTCTTGTGTCTGTTGTAGAAACAATCTGCTCTCAGTTTTACAAGACTGACCTCTGCTCATGAAAGAGAATTTCATAAAGATCACAGCACATCTCAATCAGATGATACTTTACTTCCCACACCCTAACGTACCACTGATGAATAAATGGAATCCTCCACTAATGTGTTTCTAATAAAAAATGCTATTAGGAAATGAGTGTGGGAATCCTTTACCTTATTTTTCCTAGGAGAGGTCGGAAAACAAGAGGCTGGGATTACGGAAATAAGAACCAGGGATGAGAGGCTGAAAACTGTATAACTAAGAATTACTGTGAAGGTGTCTCAGTGGGTAGGCTGTTCCCTCACAGCTCCAGGAATCCAGGCGTCAGGAATTCAAATCCCACCTTAGCACTTGATTGGAGTTTGCATGTTCTGCCCATGTTGTATAATCCAAAGATGTTCAGGCAGGCTAACTGGCATCTTTACTGCCCATAGTGTTTGAGTATATCTGCCTCGTGATGGATAGGCATCCTCTCCAGGCTGTACCCGTGATTGTGCACTGTGCTGCCA
>JAACJT020002377.1:0-12237 GCA_009936485.2 Gymnarchus niloticus
TGAGTTGTATGACAGTGGTGTGTTTTTTTTTTAACTCCACCAACCCCCCCCCCCCCCCCCCCCCCATTTCTTAGGAGAGCAGAGCTACACACTCCACCTGTTATGCGGGCTGAGAGAGTCCACAACAGGCAGGACCCCGGAGAGAGCTTCACTTTGCAGACTGCAGAGATGCACATCTGTCACCAAGCCTGGCTCCCAGACAAGAATCTTTCCTGTATCATTTATTTACAAAACGCCATTTGTTAGGCAGCCATTTGAATAAATAATCTTCTCTCAGAACTTGAGAGAGCTTTTTCATGAGGAAACGAAATCTAGTAAAAAAAAGACACCTCACTTGTTTACTTTATTTATTGATTTACATTTGTTTGCTTCCAAGAAAAGCCCAACCAGAGAACAAGCAATCACATAGAATAATTTGGACAACAGGCATGGGCTTTCTGTGTTTTGTTTTGATTATGTTTAAAGCCCTGCTCTTTATAACACAGCATCCTGGTTTGACATCTGATGCATGCTGATTACTGGGTGGGAAGTGCCTGGCTGACGGCAGGATGACAAGTGAGGCTGACGTCCAGTGATATTCCAGAAGGCCCAACGATATTCCATCCAGAACATTCTAATCAGATAGAACATAAACAGAGCTGTCGCTCACCTTAATTCACGTTCCAGTTCCGGCGGGAGCGTGTTTCCACTGCCAGCTCATAATAATTTAATTGCATCAGTTTTGGCCACTGGTGAAACTCAGAATGTAATTAAGTGGGATTTGATTTGCAATTGTGTATGAACTGGTAGTAAAACTAAGTGCATTGATTCTTCTGGTTCTAAAGTGAGGCAACACCAACAGGAACATTTAGGTACCCAAGTACTGTAGGTGTCAATGTTTAGGGCGATTTCAGATATATCATTTCTGTATTCCACAAAGATCATTAGAGATCATGTTCCTGGGAATGGCTTTAACCAGTCCTGGATTCAGTGTGCCCCTGTGGTACGCTGACCCCGTTTCACTTCACGGTTATGTATATTGCACACTACGATACACACAAGTATAGTATTGTACATCATTTTTGGGCAGCAAAGAAAATTATATCTAACTCGTGTTTATATTGGTGAAAAACTGACTTTATGTCAGTGGAAATGTATCAGTTTTTATATTTCACATCTCCTCAAGTCATCTTAAAATTTGCAACATACCCAGTGTATTTCATGAACTCAGCTATGAGTGCGCCTTGCCTATCTAATCGATACCTCATAAAATAAATTACCCAATTAACTTAATTAAATATGTGAGCTGATGATGAAATTTAAAAAACACACGGAATGACTGGGGTGCTCTTGAGGAGAAATTCGGGAACAAAAACTGAGTTCTTGTTCACCCAACCAGACAGCTCAGCTCAGCTTAGCTAAGGCAGGGTCCAGCCTTTAATAACAGTTACAGTGAACATCCTTAACAACAAGCAGAACTGGTACTGCCCATCTCTGCAGGTCCATAGCCAGGATGTTGCATCACTGTGCATGCACAGTGCTTGATTTAGGTTCTTCTTTGTGTTCTAAATTGCATTAAACGTAAGCCATTGCCGTTTTCATGCCGGTCCTACCGCCGGATGGCACGCAGACTCCTGCATGATTCTATTGGTTGAATGCACCAGGCTTCCTGTGTTCTCCCTTGAGCCTTACACTCAAATTAAACTGTCTGTGTAAGGCTTTTTTGCTCGTATTGTTCTGGTGAGTTTATTTGCTCGCCTTAATCTCCGTGCTTCTTTTCAGCAGTGCTGGTATTTTGTAACACTGTGACCTACCAGAGGTCTGTAGGTTCCGGTATTAGATTAGGAAGCCTTTCCACTGAGCTTTTTTCCTGATTAAACACCAGTGAGGATGCTTCAGGGCTAAACTTCTATGATGGAGTAATGCCTCATGTGAGCAGCCTGTTAAGCATTATCACGGCTCCCAGACTTGCATCACGTGACACGGGCCTGGCGTTGTGCACAACCAGAAAGAGGTTAGTCGCATGCAAGGGCATCCCCGAGCGTCCTGGGAGGTGCCAAGCGTCCAGAGCAGATCATGAAGCCCCACTCTGTCTGGTCCTCTCTGTGCATCTCAGTCGGATCACAAGAAGGAATTCAGAAGGCAAAAACAACTCCAGGGGCAAGATAATTAGATGACAACAATATTCAAATGGTAACAGTCACAGGTAACATAGGAGCTGCAAACCAGGACTCCAGGCAACGCTTTTCAGTAAAAATACCTATAGACTGTATGATCAGCACCTTGACAAAATTCTCTGTTACCATATAATGTTTGTTGTCATATTTTATTATTCGTGTAAAACTTTGAATAAACACACACGGTGGTATGGATACGTAGGAGCAAGTTCTACTGCACAAGGTGCGCCTGAGGTTCCGCTAGAGCTTCCTGCGCTAAACAGCATTCTGGGCATTTTTCCCCGAGCATAATTTTCTCATTTAATCTTGAGAGACCAACGGCATAAGTAATAAGAACGCACTGCAGGTCGGCATTCAACAAGTTCAAAGAAGATTCTGCCTTCTTGCGGTCCGGCCACATCCAATCCAAAATTCAACCCGGGTCTTCACACTCGCCGCCGGAGACAGCGGTAGGTTGAGTCTGGATTGGTGGAAGACCGCTTCGGCAGGATGCTCGGGAAAGCTCAGATGCCGCCGCAGCTCCGCATGGACCACTTTGATGCGAAGACGCAGAAGTAATCATGAACCGAAAAGCGACCATCTGCGGTCACGTGTAGTTCTGATCAGAAGTAGTAAGCAGGCGGCCGTCATCATCTCACTCAGTTCTTAGGGCGGCGAGGGTCTGCTGAACGTCTCCCTGCCTGATCGATGTCATGAAGCAAGTTCAACCAAGTTCTTAAATCGATTATCACTCCTCGACCGTGTGTGGTTTCCTGCTTAATTAAAAGCGTGCCGAGGATCACCTGGCTTGGGGCCGCCCAAGTTTTTGGATCTTGCGTGTATACAACAAAAGCGAGGGGTTTTATCCAGATTTCTGCTTCTACGCGTCATGTGTGAGGTCGCTGAGACCCCAGGCGGTGGACTTGCTGGATACAGCGGCCGATGGTGGATCCTGTCCACTCCGCTCCTGTTTCTGCTCATCAGCGCCGGAGCCGCACAAGGTGAGATCAGCTGCACCTGGAGATGCGGAGAAGGTCTACGTGAAGTCATCGCCACCCCGCAGATGCTGCGTGTGTCTTCATGGCTGTTTAAAAGAAAGTCGCGTTGACTAGTTTGCGAATTTATAATGACTGGCGTTTAAAATCATGAACCAATAAACTACTGTGTTTAGTGAATATATGATATCCAAGTCCCCTCAGTGGCCTCACACCTTAGGGGCTGGGGGTTAAAATTCTGCCTTTTCTGTTTGTGTGGAGATTTTATTTGGCTTGTGTCTAAACGGCTCACTGTGTGTGTGTGTGTGTGTGTGTGTGAGCCCAGTGAAGGACTGGCGTCCTGTGCGGATGGATGGATGGATGATGGGGACCACATTATTGATCCCGAATGTGGGTAATACGTGAAAGCCAAGCTGTGTGTCTTTGGAAGGGGCGGTGTGTTATCCTGCTCCCCGAGTGTTTATACGTGCGGTTGGCGAGTGAAAAGCTCCCTTTAATGTCGGACTGTGATCGCCGTACACACAGTGACTCTCTGATTGAGATCAACGTGATGCGATCAGCAAAGTTTACTTTACGGTCTGAATGGGAACTAAATAAAAGGAATTCCCAGCACATGTGGCGGGTGAAGCGCTCGTCGTCGGTCGGAGTTTAAAGCCCCGGCGAAGGGACTTGGGGTGTCGAGTCTACGGCTGGCACGAAAGCGGTCTAACAGTAGACCTGTCATTGTCCGAGTGTTATTAAAAACGCGATATTTGGCATTTATACTTGGTGAATAACTGGACCAACTTTTAATTGAAGCGTGGCTGTTTTAATCGCGGTGAAAGTAAAGGTGTGATGTCTCGTCGGCACCTTTAACAGGTCGTTAGATGGCCGGTATTGAACAGAATCTGGGATCGATCTAAAGGTATATTTTGTTCTTTGTCACATCAGACGTCTTTTTTTTTTTTTTGACATTCTGGGATTTCATCTTTCAGGGCGACCGCCCGTTTCCACGCTCCCTGCTCTTCATATCTAGGCTATAACTTAAATTATTATTCATTAACAAGTCTACCCTTCCAGCTAATCAGATGCTCCAACTTGAGTATTTCAATACTTTTCTCACTTTTTTTTTTTGTATGCAGTTTTCAGTTTTATTCATGTGGATAATCGGACCATCGGGTAAAAAAAGCTTCGATTACAGGACAAGAAGGCTGGCGGCCTGAAGCCCTAAACGTGTCGTGATTAAATGATGGGGAAACAGGCGTGACACACTTCAAACCTGGGCGTTATGGAGCAGTGCGGCTTTCAGACGCTCTCATAAGTGGTTATCTTCCGTGATACTATTATTGTTTCAGTGCCGGTAATTAGTCCCCGCAATTAACTTTAATGAATTGGTGTAGTACCTGGTGAATTTTTGGAGCCCATGAGCAGACAGGATAATCGACCATGGGTCCGGCTGGCAGGGCATCTCAACAGCTTGCCATGCACCGAGGCGGCTAAGTTTCACTTCCAGGCGAGTGGCGCACACTGATTTGGCTCTTCTGAATACCAGTGGTCTGTAAAATTGTATTTTACAGTGCTTGTTTATATATTTACTTTTGACTGAAAATAAATGTTATCGCTGCAGGTCTAATTATTGCCGCGCACTTTCCTGTGACGTGATCTATTAATGAGTCTTAGGACTGACTGATCTCGCGTAATAAGGAAACGCTTAAATTTCCCTTCGGCTTTCGATCGACTCGCATGCGAGCATTCGCAGGTTTGCCGTTGATGGCGCCACTCATAACGATTAACTGTTACTTTGACAGCCGGGAGGTGCTGCCCCCTGCAGGTTTTGGGTGTGCACGGCAGCTTCTAATAGGATCTCAGGCAAGGGTGCGAGAAGCGTGCTGTTATGAAAATGATATAAAAGGTTTTCACTGTAGTTAAGGGTCTTTATGTTGGGTACAGAAAGCAGCACGTAGGGGCTGTGCCATTAATTGCGTTGGAAAATCCTGTCAGTTTAAGCTTGTGCGGCATTGTGGGAACCTGTGGGAGAAGCAGCGGATAACGGGATTAGACGGCATGTTTGCAATGTTATTACACAACTGGTCTTTTGTCGCATATCTGTAACTGTTGCCACCATAATAATTCATAGCTAGCTACCGTTACTTAGAGTGCCTCTTTGTTGGCTCGTGAGGTGGACCAGCTGGCTAAGTTCACTGCTTTTTCATCCTGACATTTTGTGCCTCAGTCCTGTGAGTTCTGTGAGTACAAGAACAGTAGCAGCATCGCTTATCTGGGGACTCCTCTGCCTGTCACTCTTATCTTAATCTTCTTTATGCGGATAAATTAGATTTTTTGCCACGCGATTGTTCCAGCCCCTGCTGCTGGATTGACTTGTCACTCCTAAAAGCCCTGTTCCCTCTTGTTCCTCACCTGAAGTCAAAGCTGGTTTCAGCCTAATACCCCCGTCTGACTCTTCAGTGATTTACAGCTCCCAGCGTCGCCCTTCACATCCAGTAAAATGCTGTGGCTACCTTCAGCCGGCAGAGTATCTAAACACACATGCAGAATGAAATGCACTAAATGTAGCTTTAATGTCCTTTGTGAGAAGCCTCCTTGTTGACTTTTTCTACCATCCCTGCATTTATAACAACCTGGCAGGTCCCTTTTTTTGCTACACTGCCATTGCTAATACGTCCTCTAGTCTGTCCTCCAGTGGCGTCGCGGCTGGTTTAGTCTGTGGTCTGGCTCATTGTTTAATGGGGTTTAACAAAAGTGAATTTGGGAACCTTTTTGGTAATGCTGCCATGTGTGGGAGACCCAGTCAGTCATTTAGCTTTAAATGCACTAGACCAGGTCAGAGAATGTTGGACATTTCTGTTGAGCCTCTGGGCCATAAGGAAAGTTTATTTATATAGCACATTATCATACACAAAGGTCATTCAATGTGCTTTACAGAGATAAAACCATATAAAATATAAGACAGTTTAATTAGTGCTGGATCAGTAGGAAGTCAGCAAGTGGGTCGCATTTGAAAAAGTGGAAATGCCAGACCTCCTTGTTAAGTTTATCTGAACCTATTCTGGGTTTGCATGTTTTATTTTGCTGAGGCCTTTACCCAGCACAGCAAAAGTTGTCTCAATCTGTCCTTTCTCAGTTTGTTCCTTTCAAAAGAGACGTATATGAACCATCAGACATGATCTTGAGTGAGAAGTTTCCTGGGATATAAGTAGGAGTGACGTGCAGGAGTCTGGGGGAGGAGATGGGTCAGGGAGAGAATGTCCCAGAAGCATCACTGCAAATGACTTGGCTGAGCTTCTCTGACTGTAAAGGCCAGGGCGCAGACACTCTGGACGACACACTGCCGTGCTCTTACCTCCAGGGCACAGACACTGAGTTTCACACATCACGCTGCTACTACTCGGGGCACGGACACTCTGGGAACTGCTGGCTGGGCTCCTGCCACTCTCACGTGGTGCTGATTTGTTTGTGTTGAAACACATTTTGAGTACTGTAGTTTTTTATCTTCTTCATGGCTTCCGTCATGGGCTTGTTCCAGAGGGGAGATAAAATATTAGAGCTTCAGTTTGCTCATTGGCTCCTGTTTCCTGGTGAAAGAACCATTCCCCATAGTCCGGAGATTGTGCAGGTCACCTCCAGTGTCCAGACAAAGGCGACACTGCCGTCCTCAGACTTCCAGCAAGTCTCCTGAGTGAACAGGAAAGGGGGAGGGACCTGAGCAACTTGGTGTAAAGGCACAGTCTGCGGTCACACGATGATTGGTTGGGTGAAAAAAGATGTATGTTGTGGTAAAATGTCCAGGAGTTATGGGATGGCTGGACGGCTGTGAGAAAGGTCTTTATTGTACGCAGTAAGGCAACCCCCAAAAACCTCAACGTTCTCCAGGCGCTGCACGGGAGCGCGTGTTCAAATGCAGATGTTTTTGTGGTGCCCTCCTAGATGGCCACTGTCCAGCTGTTCCCTGCCCTTCCCTTTGTCCTTCATCTTCTGGCTCCATGGTCTATACAGAGTGGCTGGAATTCATGCCTCTGCATCATCAAGGTCTGGAGTCTCTCCTTCAATTGAAATATGTTGGCTTCAAATAAAACAAAGAGTCTTTCCATCAACGTCTTAGAAAGAAGGCCATGCCGTCTGTCTACAGCGTGGGCGTCCCTCAGACTGACCGTCTTGGCTATTTCAGCCCGCTGTGGCTTCTGGATGTCAGCCACCTGAAAGGGCCTGTTTATAGCAGGCAGGCTCGCGGGGCACCGCTCTTTGTCCAGGATCTCTAGAAGTTTCCGTTTACCTCGTAAGTTTAACATAACATTCACCAGTGCATGTGTGTGGACAGTTTTGGATGTTTTACAGGTCAATTAAAGCTTAAACTGGCGTGGGTGTGTGTGCGTGGGTGGGTGTGTGTGTGTGGGTGTGTAGACATCGCAGCCCCACCCGGGAAGGAAGCAGCCAGATGTGGCACCTGGTGGGAGTAAAGAGTTGGACGCTCTAAATGCATCCTTCGACAACCGCTGCATGAGTGGTCCTCCCACCATCTTTTGGCCAGGCTGTTGTAGGCTGGGAGTCCGGCTGGGACCCCAGCACCTCCCCGGTCCTGTTGCCTGCTGTCTCGTCTCTACCTTCACAGGTCAACATGTTGTTAACATTTTATCCAGGAACTAGCGAAGTAGTCCATGGTTGGGTGGAGACTGACTGAAGTCTTTTATCAAAGTGCTGTTCATCCTTCCTGGTGAATCAATAGGTGCATTAATTTAAATACAAGCTGCATGTAACTGCTGTGTCAAAGTAATCCGCGATTCGAAAGCGCTCTTAGTTTCCACGGCACGTTCTCTGTGTGGCTCCTGTATACGCACACCATGATGGTGTAGCAGCTTCTATTGGCCTCTACACAGCATCCCCTCCTCAAGGGTGGCTACCCAGGGCCAAGCGTCCTCGTTAGGGGATTTTGGTGACGGCTACTCTCTTAACGTGGTGGCATTCCTCATTATAAGAGGCATACCGGCATTCCTCAAATTTATACGGCGCAAGGCTTGGGCTAGACAAGGAAGTACCTGCGAATTACGGTATCGACGTGTTACTGCTGTGTTCCTGAATCACTGTGGTTATAAACAGGGCTTTGGATGAGCGCGCCCCATTAAAAACATTGTAAACATACAAGTGTAGTTTATTCTTTTGAAAATACATCATTGTTGGAAAGCTAATAGCCTAAGTAATAGCTAAATGTATACCAATTGTGTATATACAAGTAAAAACTGTGTGTGTGTGTGTGGCACAGCATAATGTTTTTACCAGCTGTGGGGGGGGGGTACATCTTATTTGGAAGGTCAGAAGGCCCGTTCGAGTAAACTGTCAGTTTTGGATGGATGTTGCGAGACTGCACTAGATCATCCCACTGTTATGGGTAGAAATGGCATAACGGAAATTAAATCATTCAACCAAAACATCGCCCACAGTGCTCTCCCATAGCATTTGAATAATATGTCAGGCTAAGGTCTTTGTCGTGAGCGTGTGTATGGGTGTTAATATGGCACCGGCTGACCAGATACGGTCTTCCTGTGACGTCCGATCTGCTCGGGACGTTGTGTTTAGATGCTGCATGTGCTGTTCTAATCCGGCACATAAGTGCGTATGAGAGCTTCATCGGTGGAGGGTCGGGTGTTGGGGTCAGTGTGCTCATGGACTGAAGTGTGAAGGGCAGAAATGGAAGAAAGGCTGGTCTCTGAAGGGGGAGGAAGGAGGAGTAAAGCTTGGCTGGGAACATCAGTACAGGCAGGACGCTGGTGAGTGTGTTAAGAGGCTTGCCCGGGGTAGAGTCAGAGCAGATGGAAGGCTGAGTGTGAGAATAAGAGTGGAACCGGGACCGTTTAAACCTGGAGGTCGTGATGCAGCTGCGGAAGCTGCATTGTGGAGGCGGTGGTCTGTTGACCAGCCTTTCAGTTCCACTTTGCTTGGCTGTCGTTTAACTCTGCGCTGGACTAGCATACAGTTTCAATGATGACTCCCATTCTGAGGCAACCCAAACCTACCACGTGTTTACAGAACACTTGTATTGACACTTTCACAGCCCCCCGCCCCGTGTATGTCTGCAGGATGGATCTATCTGCCCCCTGCCAAGCTGTATGTCTGCAGGACACCTTGCTGTCATTTCTGCACCGGGGCCCAAAGAGTTGGTTGAGAGACAGTATGACGCTGAACCCAGGTCAGCGGTGAGCCAGGGGCAGTTCTGCAGGGCTGATGAGGTGAATGAAATTGTGTGAAGGACACCCCTCCCTTTTTAGGGTGCTACATGCACTCACAGAGGCTCCTGTCGAATTTATTGCGGAATTAAACTGTCTCCGTTTGAAATCCCAGGCTCCTCGCCGCTTGGGGAAGCAATGATGTGCTGGGATCGGACGGGGAGGCGGGATGGGTTAGTGAGTTACAGCTCCCCTGCTTGAACCCTGAATGCTGTGCTGTACTGTACCAGGGGGGCTCGGCGTAGCTATTACTACAGGATTGAATGCCCCCTCCGTGGCCCGAGGGGTGTGTCTGCCTGCTGAACACAAAGACTCTCTTCATAGAGGTCCTGGTGCTGCCCAACCCCATCCATCCCCAATACTGACATCATGCTGGGGGGGCGGTTGATGGCCCTGCTGGCCACCCTCAGGATGTGATATGTCACAACCCCCCCCAGCAGACAGCTGAAATTTTACCGGCTCTTTAAAGATTCATGCATCTGTGCTGTTTTGTGAGGTGGGTACCTTCTGTTCCTTGGTCGCTGCTGGGGTCGCCCCACACTCTCCCTGTTGGGCTTCTCTGCTTCCAGACCTCAGTAGCTTCTCATTTTATGCATTGGGAGCCATGCTGCCTTGATCATGTGACTCCCTGAAAACTTCTACCATGCTGCCTGGTTGTCTGTTTGTGGACAGAGCTTCTCATGCGGCTACTTGAGGGTGTCCCAGGAGGACTTTCACATGGGGAGCGCAAGGCCGGTTCTACTCCACTCTGTGACTTGCTAACGTGGGCCAGACTCAGACAAGTGGCCTGGAGCACATGATGATGTCATGGTGAGAAACTTTGGGGGCATGACTGGACGTGCGCAATTCTCTGCGATTCGTCAAACTTGTGAAAGGCTTTTAGCCCTACACCAACAGTTGACTGCTTTTCTCGTTCTGTGCTGAGAAGAGGAAATGCTCTCTAATGTCTGAGGGGGAGGCTGTTACAAAGTAGAACCTTTTCTTCCACTAGAATCATTATCACCAAATGGTGGGGTGACAGAGTAATCCAGGCGGCCTCTGTGAAAGGGCCGGCTGCTGTCCTCACCCTCTCTCTATCTTTTTATGGTTAGCAGAAGAACTTTGTTCAAACTTCCTGGGTTCTTTAGCTGCTCAGTGAGAGGTACTGAGGTATCCAGGCTGTCCATTGCTCATTATCTTTAGTGCAAAAGACCAGCCTTATTTCTTCTTAGTCTTTAAGTCGTCTTTTTGTGAGTTTATCGAGCTCTGTGTTTGTGGAAGCGCTGTGTAGTCCGATGGTTTATTGTATTTAAATTCAGCTTATATCGGAATGACTCATGGCGTTACTGCTCTCATGTTAACTGACTGGATGTCACAGATTCCGTAGAAAGATGGGTAGCAGTGAAATAGTCTTCAGCTTTGTCGTGTTGAGATGTTGGGGCAGTCTGTCAGTCAGTGTGCATTCTGCAAGTGTTTTTTGAAAAGCCCTTTGATAAAATCAAATCTAAATCAATCTTCAGAGACTTGGTTATGTAGTCCATTACGAAAGAATATTTCTGTCAATACAGCTAGTCTGGAAGCTGTGCTGCTGGTACACTGAGGTAATGGTTTTCTAGGGCCTCTGCTGAGTTTCTGCAGTTTTGCTTTAGTCTTTCATGGGGATGGTTTGTCTGAGGGCTTTGATCACATGACCTGCTTTCTGTAGCTGCCGTAAGATGGTGACGCTGGCCGTTTCTTTTGATGGGGTCATGGCTGAGTGACGGGGCTCAGCCGCACCAGGTAGCTGCCGGCCTGCGTCCTTCGGAACGAGACGAGCCTCGCACCGCATGGGGACTGCGAGAGGCGCATTTCGAAGTGCGTGTGACCAAGCCCCACAGTCTCTTCTGAGTGTTTATCCGCCTCCCCGACGTGTTTTCTTTAACGGGAAAAAAAGCTCGTTCACACCTGAGATGTTTTTCAGCGGGGGAAGCCTTCACACAACACCCATAACCCCGCGCTGGCAGACACATCTGTAGCCGCACATGCAACCGTGGAGGGGAAAAAAAAAAAAAGAAATTTTCCCTCACAATATTGCACAAATCCAATGGTGTCTGGCGTCAGTGAACCGTAACTTTAATATCTCGGCTACATGATATCTAGAGACAATACTGGTCCCAATTTGACCCGAGACAGTGGCTTCTCACGGCTCGTCGCCGAGAGGACAACAGCGCAGGCATGACGAAATGTTTATTGGCAAACACCAGGGGCTTTGTCTGGGTTCATCGAAAGAGCAGCTGTTACATTAACACAGATGTTCGGGGAACACGTGGAAATGGCCGCAGAGTGACCCAGCTTCGCTTATTTGCTCTGGTGCTTCAGTTTCCGTGAGCGGTGAAATGGCAGTATTCCTGGTTTGTGGCCGAGTCGGTGCTTGGCTGTTTCACGCATTCGCCAGTGAAGCTCTTCCCACCTCTATACTCCTCTTCAGCTCTTTACGGCACCGATGATTCATGGGAAAACTGTGAAGAGCAGTGTGGGGTGGCTTGTCGTGGAGGTGCATACAGGGATGAATGTGTTGATACAGACGGCTGGGGATGACACCGAGATCAGAGAGATGCTGGCCATAAGACTGCGTGAAGGATACTCTCAGTAGGTTTCTAGAGTAAAACTCAAGTATGTCTTGTCACAGGGTGAATTTACTGGAAAGAAAGTCCAGAATGGCTGCTCTCTTCTGATGAGCTCATCTGATTATGGGTATTTCTGGGTGCATCCCTCTCTGTCCTACACCCTGGCACTGCCTCTCTCGTCTCGAGCTGCTCCACCTCATCTCTCCTAACCTCCACCCTGGCGCTGGCCCGCGCGGGGCGCCGCACCCGCCGCCCCCTCCGGCCGCGCCCCACTCGCCGCGGCCCCCCCCCCGCCCGCCCGCCCCCC
>JAACJT020002379.1:0-12230 GCA_009936485.2 Gymnarchus niloticus
TTAGGATGTTTTCCGCTCTCCTGAGGCAGCGAGAGTTGTGCAGCTCGTCCAGAGAGGGTAAACGACAGCCAATGATCAAAGACAGTGTCTTTGCTGATGAGGTGCCCCTGTGTAAGGCTTTCTGGCATTTGCACTTTGAAATGCTTATGGGACAAAAAAACATCTTGGATGTCTTAGCTTATATTTTCCCCTTTTTATGTGTCATGGCTGGGTTGGTGCTGTGAAAGTAAGGTTTTGTTTCACCAGTTGTGATGCATGCTAAGCCACAGTTGGCTGACTGAAGAATTATAGGATGCTGAGAAGTATTGAGAAATACACACTTTTCAGAAGTTCTCACTGAGTTGAGTGAAGTATAGCCACCTGCTAAAGTAGGCTAAACAGACTACAAACATTCTCATACAATGGGCTATTAAGAATGGGAAAAGAAGCATTTGCTGCTGAGTTGTGCTACAGAAAATGCTTTGAGGCTCCCTAGTTCTCTTGCTTTAGACCTTAAGGTTTGAAACATAGTGCACATTTGGCAAGTGACCAAACAGCCAGAAAGCCAAAGTTTAACTTGTAGGACAGATGCTTTTGTCCATATAGTGCAAGTATATCGGGCCACCAGTTAATTTGGGGGGGGGTCATATACTTTTGGACTTGGGTAGTTAAACCATACTCATTGCTGGGGCAGGTGTATAATTAAACACACAGCCATGTAATCTCCAGCGACAAACACTGGTGGCAGAATGGGTCATACTGCAGAGATTACTGACTTTCAATGTTGCACCGTCGTAAGATGTCACCTTCCCAACAAGTCATTGTCAAATTTCTACCTTGGTTAACTGGAAGTGAAGTGATTGTGATGTGGAAACTTCTATAAACAACAAGTTCGGTTGTGACGTCATAGGCTGCTTAAACAGAAAGCCCGACAGTATCACTGAGGTTGGGCAGTGATGTCAGGCTGTTAAGGCTGAATGGCAGCAAATCCCATCAACAATATTCAAACATCTAGCGTAAAGCCTTTCCCAGAGAGTGGAGGCAAAGGAGGAACAACTTATTTATACCCTTGGTTTTAGAATGAGATATTGCACAGGCAGGTGGCCCAATACCTTTGTCCGTTTAATGCCGATAAAATATGCATGTAACATTTTCTTTCTCCTGATGCTTTCTTTTGCAGCAGATAATCACCTTGTTGGTTAACATGGTACTACAGTATATCGACCATGAGGATGCAAAATTTAAACTTGCCTTCTTTTATGCTGTGGCTGCATCTTAATTTTACAGAAATAAAAATAGCAGTTTCTGATTACCTGGAGGCGGACGATAGATGGGGGGGGGAAATAATGCAATTCGAGATGCGCTGTGCTTCTGCACTCCATCCTCTGGAGCAGATCTGTTAGATGGCCTTACTGGTCATGTGACAATGTAAACACAGCATTTTCCTGTTTTTGATAACCTATTTGGAGAAAACACAACTAATAGTTGTGTTTTGGCTGTTAATTAACAGCAGTCTTTTGAGTGAATGATCTTAATGCCTAGTCCTGGACAGTCCCATCCCCAAGGCCACAGTTTTACATGTGCCACTGAACCGAGCACTTTCAATGGCCACCGTGCACACATGCTAGTCACATTGGCTGTTAAGACACAGGGTCTACTTGCCCTAATCAACTGCTTCAAATAATTATGTATTGTAGAAATACAGGTAGATGGAGATTATAAGGGCATGGTGCACTTGTGATTCCGTGTGAGTGACAATGTGCTTTCCAGAGCTCTTTTTTTGTTATTTATAGTAAAAGCTATCCATTAATACACTGCTAACTATATGCCCCTTTTTCCCTCTGGAGCGCTGGGGATTTGACACACAGCACCAACTGCATGTAAAGAGTTTTGACAAATGGTAAATAAGCACTATGGACCCATCATCCGTTAGCACTTACCTGTTGATCTGTCAAGAGCTGAATAAAAGGAAACGTTTCAAGGTGGATGGATAAGTTGGTAATTTTCGGAAAACATGGAGTTTGATATTAAGTTAAACGTAGATTCAGGATTGCAAAAGAGGTGATTGTTTTCATGAAAAATTTAAAATGGTCATAAACCTGACTCCCGTGCACTGTGTAACTATTAACTAGTCTCTACCCAAAATTAACACGGTATTCAGTGGAACAGTTAGTAAGTAGGGGGAAACTAAGTCAGTATCATTAAGTTAAAATTACTTCTTGCATTTAAAGTTGGCTTTGGATGTTCATTTCAAGATCAGTAAAATTCAATAGCATTTCAACAAAGCCTTTAAAGCTCATATGTAAATATGGTTTATGTATAATGAAACAGTTGGTCAATTCTTAATATACTTCTAAAATTAGATTACGTCATTGATATATTTTTCAAACCCAAACAGAAGTTAAAGAGCTCAGTATCTACAGTGACGCAGTTTGTCAGTGAAATATCTATTTTGTTATGCGGCACTAAGTGTTTTTCCTATTATTAAGCAGCATCCATGTCCTTCCTCCTACGACTATAGCTCATAATACAGGAGCTGCTGTTCTTGGGTCCCCTGCCATTGTCCTCAGAGGCTGAAAACTGCAGTGCCTCCAACTATGTCTGACTTTTCTCCACAATTCACTGTTTCATATCTCATTTGAGGCCTCTGGGTGTTACCTCCTGCCCTATCTCTAGGAGGTTCTCCTCTGTGCCGTCACTTCTGTCATGCTGGAAGTCCCACCAGAATGTCTCCCTCCTTTTTTTTTTCAGTTGGAGAGCGTCATAAAACACCTGGACTTGTCTCAGGCAAAACAAGGATGCCAGTTCATCCCCCCCACCAGTGCTACTCACTGAGTCACAGTGCCGTCCCCCTCCAGGTCATCGATAGGAATATGATGAATTAAACAGTATAACAGTTGTTGGGTTATTGTCCTGGGTAAGAGTTCTTTGCGATCCTGCAGCATGCACTCCGTCGTCCTGTCGGGGCTTCCAGTTAGCCGCCTTCTCAGGCTTGGTCTCCCAGGGCCAACGCTGCGACAGCCAGTTTTCTTGTCTCCCCCACTGTCTCTTCCTTGCACTCTAGTGCTTGGGAGCCTGTCTGATTTCAGAAGGGCTGATGGAAGAACAACTCGAACAATGCACTGCCGTTTGAACTGTTACATGTAGTGACTTGGTCATCCTGTCTGTACTTGTGTGTCTCTCTGCTTTGTTTGTGTGCTGGGGTGAGGGGTATGGACCATAAACAGGAAAATAGAGGGGTGCTCACAGTATCAGCTCCACCACTAACTCCACCTAGGTGATGGTGCTGTAATCTAACCAAATGGCTAACTCCACCGAGCCATGCTTTTACTTCATCCAGCTTTTTCCTTTGTCTTGTTGCCTATGTACATGTTCAGGTATAGGCATATGAGGAAGCATGGCTGCTCTGGAGTAGCGTGGCGTGATTGGCCACATGGTCAGTGCCTTTGGCAGTGTGGTCACATGGCTGCTCACTTACTGGCAGTGGTGAGGCAGGGTAGACTCCTCGATCCAGCCCTCCAGTTTTGGATGAATCACTCGGGGTGTCCCAGGGAGAACGAAGGAGAGCCTTGGAGAGGGACACAGGTTTTGGTTCTTTGAGGATGCCCCCGCCCCACCCCATCCTTTATTGTCATTGTGGCTGTCATCTCCACTGCTGCCAGGCTTGAATCTAAGACGATGACTACTGATCTCAGTTTAGGTGAGTATGGTTAAGTAAATAAGCACAGAGGACTTCTCAATAGGGAGCCTACTTTCATCTCCCTGTATAGCCAGTTGGTGCTTAGCCGTGTTTGCAGAATTGTCCTGTAAACAATATCTGCAGTTTTCATTGGTCAGACGGGGAATGGTGCAGGGACATGGAGTGGGAGCCCTGCTGTCTGATTGGAGTCAAGTTCGAGTGCTGCCTCAGGCAGACTGGCACAGCCTGTTGAGAAGCACACAGTGTGTGTTTGTGTGTGCATGCACACCCCTTTCTGGGAACTCTAGGAGTGTGTGTGAGGCAGTTGGAAAGTGAGGGATGGTGCCTGTACTTGCCTGGCTTTCAACAGGCTTCAGCGACAAAAGGGTGGTAGTTACTTAAAGGCTGACTTTCAACAGACTCATCATGGGTGAGGTTTCCGCGTGAGTCAGTGTTTTTGTGTGAGTCAGTTATACTTAAGTACACCAATGGTGAAGAGTGTAAACTCAGGGTGGCTTCTTGGTTGCCCTCACTGCTTTGGGCTCTTAGAGAGCCAGCTCTTTAACTACAGGCCCTTAGAATTCTGCCGAATCCACATGTCACTACTCCATGAGACTCAAAACAATTTGAGCCTAGTCTTAAGATCCAGAAGAAATATTGGTTATAGGCCTGTATATAACTGGAGTATATATAATGTATAGTGACTTGTTTTCTGTATTAATGGTATTTTCTCAACTTGGTGCTGTAGGAACACAGATTTCAGCATTCACAGTTTGGACTTTTAGTAGAAGATATGCCCATTTATATTGCCTATCCATCCATTCTGATTTATTCCAAGGTAGCAGTGGGTGTGAAGCAGAGGTCCTCCCTGGTTAAGATCCCAGACCATTACAGGTCCCTGCAAAGCCGCCCTGGCATTTTGAACAAACCTTCATAATACTTGCTGCCTGTCCTTTGTTCCCCAGAGTCTACATTGTGGTCCGGGCTGGTTTGATATTTCTTAAGGAGCTTCCTGTGCCTGGTCTGACTCCACAGGAGAGTATTGAGTATCCTGCTTTAACACTCCAGGGGATGGAGTCATTACGTTCCCTTGTTGCCATTTCCCTGCTTTGGGTCACAGAGTTGCAGCCTTGCAAAGAGAGCGAATACTTCAGGCCAGCCTACTGGGCTCTAAATCAGCCTGGATGTTAGGGGCAGCTCTCAGGATGCTACCACTGCCAGGTTTGGTACACTGGTGGTGCTGCAGCTGGGGTTCAGAACAGGGCACGTTCTAGGCCTGAACACCCTTTATCATCTACAGAGGAACCTCAGCCTTTTTTCTCTCCATGTTACCCTCCTTTTGGTACACCCCTGCTGCTGGGCTAAGGAAGGTTCCCCTCGGGGATCAAAAGGATCTATTCAGCCATATGAATTGCGTCAGTGTACCATGCCATTGTCTGTTGTGATGCTGTCTATGCTTGCTGGAAGCCATTGCATTTTCTGCTGACTGTTCTTGAACCATGTGTCTAGTGTACTTTCTACTCAACCACCCTCACCTGAGGCTTGCATTGACAGGGGAATAGGGTATGTTGCTGCTGGGCGTCTCCGACCAGGATGGTGGGCGGGGCTTTGTGAGTGAAGTGAATAATGAGCTGCCTGCCATCAGGTGCTGTTCTAATTTTTTTGCCGTACAGTTAAATAATGCCACATCCCTCTTCATGGTTGGCATACACACTGTGTCTCAAAGGCCAGTTAAAAGGCAGCTGGAATCTGCCAGACTGAGGAATTACCAAGTGGTCTGTGATGAGGCGGCTGGGATTATCACTGTTTTCCGATGAAAGGACCGATCATTGGATTGATTTGTGAACAGGCCCGACACACTCGCTGTCCCTTTAACTACCCTAATGCAGGGGAAAGCCATGCTTAAAGCCAGCTTTGTTTTCCAGTTGTTGATTAAAAACATGTTTTAATCCCACTGTCCGTTTTATTGATTAACATGCACCTCTTTTTCCCTGGTTTAAAGTGTACACGGTTTAGTCAGTTTGTATGTTTTGCTTATTTGTGTGTGTGTGTGTGTGTGTGTGTGTGTGTGTGTGTGTGTGTGTGAGAGAGAGAGAGAGAGTGGGAAGGCAGGCCCCTTGTGTCCCACTGCTCTCAGTTTTGAAAGGCAAGAGGAAGCTGGGGAGGGGTGAAGAAAGGCTTAAGCTGGGAGCTGCGCCGGGCAAGCCCTGGTGGGTCCTTGGTACCAGCACTGATACCCCTTGTCCACCAACAGGGGACAGGTTCCATTTTGGTGCGCACACCCCTTTAGAACCGTTCTGAGCATTTCGACCAAAAATAAATTGGTTTAGAACCTGAAAAGTTGCTTCCCAAATGGAACCAAAAGAATGCTGGTTTTTCCCAATACAAACTGTGATATCAGTGGACGTGTCGGAGTGGAAGTTGAGTGCAGCAATGGGAAAAGGATAAATCTCCAGGAAAAAACGTTCAGTGGGCTGTCAAGGAAACATAGTATTCGGTCACGATTTGGTCATCTGACTTTCAGGAAAAGCTGGAGAGCAGCACAAGGAAAAAGCAAGCTGTATGCCGAACTAGTCGGAGTTGGCTAAAGCTGGGTTCGCTCATAATCAAGAACAAGTAATAAACTGTGTAAACTTAAAAAGGGTTACCGGGACTCAAAAGTTATCAAAGTGGAGCTGGACAGGGTAATATAGGACTAGCCTGTTGCTGTAGCTCTTGCTATGGCAACAAAAGATGCCCTCGTGTGTAAAGTATTTTGGGATATAAATTGTTAATCGTGTAAGTGGTGTTTAAGTGCTTTAATATTGTCTTTTTCTTTAGAATCATCCAGTATCAGTGAGGACATGACCAGCAGACTTGCTTCAGATACCAAGCTCCCTGCCAGTGGACCTGTCCACAATTGTCATTTCAAACATTCAATAAATATTCAATGCTCAATATATTTGAATATCCAAAATTAAATTGAGTAGTAAAAATGTCATTAAGGATATCCTGATTCATACCATGTTGTCAGATACCTACAATTACATTACTTCCATTGCGCGTTCTGCCACGCCCTCTGTTGATGACGCATCCTTGATTACAATGGTTCCAATCAAAACTGGTGGAAACACGGGCCGGTTCGCTAGCTGGCACCAAGGTTCAAGGAATCCTGAATGGAACTGGTTCAAGAACCCGTTCCCTGTTGGTATTAAAGCGCTATGACTGATCAGCTTGGATCAGGGTGTGAGAAATCGTTGATTTTAAATTTGTGCCAACATTGTGCACAGCATGGGTTAGAGTGTGAGAGATGGTAGCTGATAAATTCTCAGTGCTAAAAATGTAAGCGTTGGTGTGTGCGTGCATATTGCCCACAGAGAAACTGGTATGTGTGTATTCCTAGAAGATGGGGGGGCATAGTAATGTGACCTCGGCTTACACAAGGCCCAGGCAGGTGAAAAACAGAAAGAAGGAACCTTTTTGTTTCTTTTTTGCCATGTTTACCTGTTTTCACCTACAATTACCCGGTTTATTACCTGAAGGTCTGGCGGATCCGAACAACAGTTATGTAACCATTTGGGGCAGGAGTGCCCAATGTGCTCTCTGAATGTGTTCATTGACATTTAGCATAAAATGACTCTAAGCCAGCGAGTCTCGGGTTGAAAGAATAAATTGTGTAGTATTTCTTCCTGTAAACATTGAAAATGGGTCCCACAGACTCAAACATGCTAACAAGTGTTAAATATAGCCTAGTTAGCCCTTGGTCTCATTTGTCTGATTAAGGGCAGTGTGGGCTATGCATTAAAAAAAAAAAAAACAAAAAAAAAAAACACTAAGACTACTTCTGTTGAACTCCATGTCTGAGAGCCCCAGGCATCTCCACAATGTGGCTTCAAAGCATCAGATGTGGGTTGGTTAGGTGACTGGCTCCCTCTCACTGTCACTGGCAGTACTACAACCTACAAGCAAGACTACTGCATTTGTCATTGATAGTGGCCACTGAGTCTCATAGTGCCTTAACCTTTTTGAAAGCAACTTTTCCAGGTCATGCTAGCTGGTGGGGGGGTTGTACTCCAGTTAACAATGGTGTTGTACATGTTGCTTTTCATGATCATGAAACGCTCATTAGTGAACATGCTGTTGCGTGGGGCTAGTACACTGATGTGTGACCATGACCATGTTCTTTCCTCCAGTTCCGGTGACCAAGGCAAGACTCGAAGAGTAGCGGGGGCAGGGGCAAACTGAGCTTGTCCCCCAGCCATGCTGATCTGATAAACTGCTGGTGAGTGTGGTGCCTGGAACATGTCAGAGAGCATTTTGGCAGAATGTACTTTTTAGATGTCTTCTGGAAGGTTGTTTTGAGATAGCTATGCCCTCACAGATGATGCAGGTGTGGAAGTGATTGATTACCCCCCTTCCCCCCCGTTTTCAAAAACAGCAGATCGTTAAAGTCGCATGGGTTAGACTCACTGGTCATATATGAAATGTTTTCACATGGAATACAAGTTCTATAAAAAGATTTCAGTGAAAAGTGACTTGACTGCTGAATCGCCATGAATTTGTTCATAGTCAAATTTATTTTTGTAATTTACTGTCTGCGCTTTCCAGGTCTGAGATATAAAAATGTGAGTTTAACTAGCACACACGTAATTTTCATGTCATCTGCCATTTCATGCTGTGTCTGCAGTTGTTCTGTGTTTTACATTTGTGTTGCATTTGCAAGTATGATCATTTTAGTAGTAGGTGGAGCTCTTAACACAGTACTTGGAAGGTGATTGATCTGCAAATACTATGTTTGGTGTTACAACATTTAGTTCTAATAAGTTTAAATTATGAGACTGAATTACTGTTTGGGACAGTAATTGTACTTTAAATGATTGTAGCTAAAAATAAAATCAGTTCCAGTCCTAGAAGGTAGCTTGCAGTCCTTGCTGTTTGACAAAACCATGAAATAGATGGCATCCTGATTAGGAACGTGGACTCTGGACCCTAGAGATGGTCTTTTAAGAGCCCTCTTGTTGTCCCTTTGAGTAAAACACTTAACCTGCTCCAGTAAACCATCTGTTTGTAAGTCACTTGAGGTCACGGAATGGCAGAGCAGCTACATGTACAGCATAGATACATGTTTGATGTGCAGCTTAGTGGGCTTGTAGCTCCCTGCCTATGAACAGAATGGCCCATAAGTGGTTCTGATGTTTTGTTTGTTTTGTCAGGGGGTTGGCCAGGTGAGCTGTGGCAGTGGTGATGATGATGATGATGATGATGATGAAGCTGCAGAGCTAGTAGACAGATGGTGTGGGAACGATGGATCTCCCCAATGGCCAGTCTGCCGTCGGCGCCTTCGCTGCCACGGCCTCGGAGGTGAGTCCAGGTGCCATGGTGCGGCTCCGCCAAGACTATCTTAAGACTGCTGGCATTTCACAGACTCCCCCCTCCTGTCTGTCACAGAGAAGCAGCAGCTCGGAGTCTCTCAGTGACAAGGGCTCATCTGAGCTGAAGAAGAGCTTCGATGCCGTGGTATTCGATGTCCTCAAGGTCACCCCGGAGGAGTATGCGGTATGCCTGTCCCTCTGAGGGGATTAGTGAACCAAAGAGCATCCATCGTCATCTACTGGTGTCTGTATGAACTGCAGGGTCTTTCACCCACTTCCTCGTGTAAAGCGTATAAACAAATGGAACCGTGAACACTGGAGGATGCGTAAACAGAGGAAAGTGCCTGGGAGCTGGGAGCCCCACTGAGGGAACCTGGTTTCTCTGGAGGTAGATGGCTTCCAGCCATTAGGAGGTTTCCTCCAGCTAGAAAGGTCCACAGGTTCATGTCCACGTCATGGCATTCGTGGTTGCACCTTCAGGTGATGGCCTGTAGACTCGTACTTCAGTCTGTCCTAATAAGCATGTCTGCTTAGTGACCAGCATCAGTGAGCTCAGGGCATTTTCACAGGAAGACGCATTAAAGCTTGGTGAGGTTGTGCCCTAAAATGCAGCGTGGCCATTGGTTTCATTGCATATTTCTTCGTTTAGGGACAGATCACACTCATGGATGCTCCAGTGTTCAAAGCCATCCAGCCTGAGGTGAGTGTGAAGAGCGATGCGGTTTCCCACCAGTTCTAACGTTTCACACTTCCATATGTTCCTCGTAGCCAGGGGCCTTTCTTCAGTTCATCCCTCCTTCACTTTTCATTTGTTCATCCAATTGGGGTGTAAACGATGCATTTACATGGGGTCCTGTTCCTGGCTCCGTAAAAGTGGCTGAGCAGCAGCCAAATGAGACATTTTTACATTTAATTCATCTTTATATAATTGAGACCTACCATGTATAATCAATAAGGATAGTGATGGTGCACTTTCACCATCTGCTGCCTGATTGGCCTCATTCCTCTTCCTGCATAATGTACCTCGAGACTTAAGGAGAGCGTCCCTTCTGGAGAGTCATAAAGACGAACACATGGTCTGGACTGGCTGACAGTGAAGGTCACTTTTAAATTCTTTCCTGTGGTGATTTTTTTTAAAGCAGGGGAGCTGTTATTTTGGCCTTGAGACAGGGAAGTCACTCTGCATTGGAGGATCTGGGTCCAGCGTTCTGTATGGCTAGGCCATAACTTGCTTGATGAACTGCAGGACTACTATGGAAATAAGTCTTGTTAGTATGTGTTTAGAAAGATTTTTCTCTTTGGTGTTGGTCAGAACTCGTACTGATATATGTATTGGATGGTAACACAGTGACATGCTCTAACTCCTGCCACCATTGGGAATGATGTGAGCTGTCAGGCTGAGCTCGGCAGTGGGGGGCTGCTCGGACATCCTGTATTTTATAGGTATTTTGCTTGTGAAATCTTGAATTCTCAGTTCAAAAGGAAGGCTTTTACTTGTTTCTGATATGGGAAAAAAACATCAATTTAAATAAAATTGAATGCTTAATTATTATTCCCCTATCCATACAATTATAGTGTCTGTACCCTGCATCCTGGATGGCCCTGGAAATCCAGGTCATCTTCCACCCATTATGAAACCACATGTTTGCGGTAATCACTGCCTCTGCAGAATCCATATACCTCCCCACTCAGAGCCTGTGGTTTTGAGAGATCCACCAAACTCTGGATTTTACCTCCCAGATCTGAACCATCTAAGCCTGACTAAGACGAACGCATCCATAGGGCGAGAACACTCCATAGTTGTTGGCTTTCTGTGACGGACGTGTGTGCTGCACTTGCTTTCTCTCCGAAACACTGCAGTGCAGGGTCTAAATGCCTGCTTTGGCAGCTGCTAGTCAGTGGTGGAGGAACTTGACCCGTGACCAAAAATGCCTGCCTAAGTCTGAGAAGGGGCTGTCTGTTTTACTTTTAAGCTATGGATTCGGCATGGTTTCCTCTATGGCAAGCTCAGCTCATATATTTTAAAAAATAAAACTCCAAGTTGTATCCTTGTATAAAGCCACAACATAAATTGAAAACACTATAATACTAAAATTTGGTGAACACCCAGTGTTAGTGTTGCTGCTGTGTTGCACAGCTCCATAAAATGAATTATGATCCTTGAAGTTCTTCAATTTTCAGCATGGCTAAGTAATTATCAGCAACCCACGCATAAATCTCAGTCCACAGTTTTGGTTGCTGGGACGATGTAGGGACTGGGTTCATAAATCTTTTGCCTTCGTTACCTGAACAAATAACATTGTGCTTGAATTGAATAAGGTTGTTACATATTTTTACTAATGCTGTGGTATGAAGAGGGTGGGGCTTATTGTGGCAGGGAGGGGCCACGTGAAGGTAGGGACCACTTGGCAGGATAGAGAAGCACAAGATGTTTTTGTCTCAGAATGGTGAACCAGTAATGTGCTTGGATGATTTTTCATGGTTATTTCACGTATCAGAATTTGAGGGAAAGGTACTCCTTGTGGATGACTGTGATACAAGAGCCCCCAAGTTAACAATATAAACTGGGCCTTGCTCGCCTCTCGTCTGCAGTTACCACTAGGTTGCATGTTTTCTCTTTGGAAAGCAGTGTCTTTTCAACAACTTTAGCACCCCTGCAGTCGGACTGCAGTCGAGTGTTTCTGCTGTTGCACTCATTTCATATCATACCGTGTGACTCATTCAGCTCCTATTCTCATGGTGGGAGTGTTTGTCAACAGGAATGATGCCTGTGGGGTGTACTGTGAAGCCAGTTTTACATACCCAGAGTTAACCCTGGTTAACTAAAGAGATCAGGGCTAAATGCATTTTTCCACTTTGTCATTTATGTGTTGTTTGAGTAGGTTGGGTAAAAATGGCAGTTATGTCCACTTTAAATTTATTCCACAAAAGTGTCCAAAAAGTACAGGGGTTTGAATACTTTCTGAATCCACTGAATATGTGTGTTTGGTGAAACAGTGGGAATTGCGCCTGTTTTAATTTTGACAAAGCCTGCATTAAACCTATGCGGCACGGGTTAGGTGTGTGACATAAATTACCATAGCAGTATACCCTGTTTCAGTGTGAGCCACTATGAACCGTAGCCAAAACATGAATACTATAGGCTCCTCGGCACATAGTAAAGAAGTTCACTGTGTCTCAAAAAATAAGCAAATCTACATAAGTCAGCGTTGAATGTATTC
>JAACJT020002380.1:0-12229 GCA_009936485.2 Gymnarchus niloticus
CGAAAGCTCGGGGCTGCGCCCTTTTCCCGCTTGTCCCTGCCCAGATTCACATTGGATCTGGGGGGGGGGGGTTCCCCTCCGTTAAGAAAATTGGAAAAGGCCGGAATAGCCACCTCATCTCGATTAGTAAATGGGTTCGGCGGCCTTGTCTGACTCATGTCTTTCCACCATGTGTTCTTTTTTTTTTACTGTGCTGAATGGGCTCTCACTCTGAGGGCTGTTCCGCCAACTCACTCGAAACATTCTACTCAGGAAACACCCCCCCCATTGACATTCATGGAAATGGTGTAAATGAATGTTTGTGCTGGGTGGCCCCAGCTCATTTAGACCCCCCAGGTGGATGATGCACCCCCACCGTGTTGCCATGGGTGCCACGGACAGTTCTAAGTGCTTGTTTCTCTTGGGGGGGGGGGGGGTGTTCACCGTACCTAAGGACACTCCGATGTGGCTCCATTCTACCTTGAGTCGTTAATCGCGCACGTTAATTTATGACCCCCCTTTCCATTCCTCTCAGAGGAAGGCCCTCCTCCCTTTAGGGCCAACATGAGGGTTTGTCATCACCTTTTCTTCTCGGCTCCCCAGGCCGATCCACGGTTTGAGAGCCACACAGGGCCTCATCTTCACCCACATTCCCTGTGAGCCAATGTAATGAACAATGGCTCCACGGTTGCCTTGCCAGCTCCCCACTATTGTCCCTCCATCACCTCAACATCATCCTTCCATCACATCAACATGGTCCCTCCATCACCACAACCTCATCCCTCCATCACCACAACCTCTTCTCTCATTACCTCAACCTCATCCCTCCATCACCACAACCTCTTCTCTCATTACCTCAACCTCATCCCTCCATTATCTCAACCTCATCCCTCCATCACCACAACCTCTTCTCTCCATCACCACAACCTCATCCCTCCATCACCTCAACCTCTTCCCTCCATCACAACATCATCCTTCCATAATGACAACCTCTTCCCTCCATTACCCCGCCTTCACCCCACTATCTCCCTTACAACTCCTCCCCATCACTTCATCATCGCCCAGTTATCTCTGCATCATCTCCCCATGTATGGGTTTTAGCAAAAGTGCAGTGAAAGACCAGTGTTCATTCAGACCCCCTGTTCAATGTTTTGAAGAAGACGTAGTTTTCTATCTCTTAACACAACCTCTGCCACAACTGGTCAAATATCCCATAGAAAGCCACAGTGATGCCTGTCACATTTCAGTAGTTAGTTTGGCTCCATAACAAAGATATGTATTGATTTTTTTATTAATTCCCATTAGTCAGTAACCAAATTGATAAGAATCAAAAATAGAATATACATACATCTGATAATCTTAAAGAAATCACTGTTTTTAGGCTTGTGGGCACAAAAACAAACAAGACAGTCAAAGACAAAGAGTAAGAACTCCAAAATCCCAGTTCTTTTTTGGCTGTTTTGGACTCCAAGCCTGGATGCTGTTTCCTGCGTGTCTCGCACGGGAACATGCCTGCAATGTGCAACTCATTTTGAGGCATCGACCACTTGGAGTCTCCATGGTTTTCATAAAGAGGCAGGAGAAACATTCTTAGGAGCTTTTACATATGGAAAAGAGATTGAGCTTAAGTAATATTTCAGTTTTAGGACAGAAAAGCAGAATGTTCACTTTCCAGCGATGCTGTTTAAGGACAGAAGCTTTCATGCAGTAAATATGAGAAAAGCAGCACATGCAGCAGTGTAACCGTGGAGACCGGAGCAGCTCACACCCCAGACGCGTGCCCGTGAGGAGTCCCACGCCGCTTACCTCTCCGGGTCTGTCTGATCTTCGGACTCAGCATCGCAGTCATGGCTGCGCCGGCTGCCCGTCCCTCTCAGCATCCGGACAGCACGACGGCCCGTGTCCGCTGCTCCTCATCCTGTCCCCTGCCCCCTCATGCGTGTGTAGTGTGTGTGTGTGTGTGTGTGTGTGTGTGTGTGTGTGTGTGTATGCTCGTCCCAGGAGCTTCCCTCGTCTAGTGCCCCCCTTCAGGCCCCGCTGCAGCAGGCAGAAAGGCAGACGGCAGCGGAGTGTGAGGCTAAGCCCCGCCCATCTCCCCACCCCCTCTCTATCCCTCCTGGACGTAGGGACCCTGCCCAGCAGGCTCTCCCACAGCTTCCCTGGAGCATCGCTTGCCCCCACCCACGGGCAGAATCAATCTCACACCAGCCCCTCTACTAAGTGCCTACATGGCTGCTGATAATTGGCCAGAGCTGAAACTGAAGAGCTTGGCTCCCCCCCCAAAAAAAAAAAATCCAGGCTCCTTTGCTCATGTGTTGCTCTTTAATTTAAAATTGCCTTGTGGTTCTCCCTCCCAGCTTCTGCCTCTCAACGTAGCACCAATGAGATATCCAGCTTCCCCCACCCAACACTTTCCTCAGGCACAATAGTGACTCTGCCTCTGCCAGCAATTGAATCAGTGAGGCGCTGTCGACCGCAGCCGGGTCTCATTAGCGAGACGTGTGGTGCAGCCGGCCAAAGCCTCACCCCATAGTACCCAGCCCTCTTACTCCCCATTCCTTAACCCCCAAACCTGCACCAGCTTCACACTGACTGTTCTCCTCATGGTCGGCTTCGTTCGCCCCAGCTTCATCCGTATACCCCATCCCCATGTATGTTTAGTGCCTCATAATACTCCTTATGAGCCCAGAGGAGTATGTCCCAAAAAACGTGTGTAGATACATTCGCCTTGAGTCTGGCATTTTCAAAGCTTCCTTTCCTCTCCGCTTCAGACCGGCTGCTGGTTATCTTGGAGCAAAAGTGGAGCTTTTGTGCCAGCCATGTAAATCCTGAAATCTGCTCCCCATTTATGAAATACCAGGATACCACACAAGAACAGAGCATTCGATCTGTAAGATGTAAACACAGAGGGCAAAATAGGACCATCCGCCGAGTCTCGTGTTTGTATACTGCGTCCATGTGAAGCACAGCTTTGTTGTCTTTATGGGGCTTCGTTTTGTTCTGTAGGGCCGAGTCCACAGATGAACTCTTACCGTTTGCCGTTTACAACAGTGAACCTTACTCAGGAGGCCCCCAGTGACATAACCTCTGACCCTCAGGGATTTCAGTGCATTTGTGCCCTAAAACTAACCTTATGCTGAAATTACCAGCAATTTATTCAGCTGGTTGTCTGGTGATTAAACAAATCATCACTTCTTGGGCTTTTTTGATACAAAGTTTTATTAATCCGAGGCTAAACCACAAAGAACGAGATGAACGCTCTTGACAAATGTGCATCCTGCCCGTGTGGTACACCGTCACACTTGAAAGAGCTGATTCTTGTTTTGCTGGTAGTTTACACCAAGTTTTCAGGGTTTCAAGTTGTCCCGTATGAGGAAGGGGCTGACAACTTCCTGTATCGCTAGTGAGCTTCACGATCTTTTTTTTTTTTTTTTTTTTTTTTAAGTAAAAAACACTTAATTGCACCTGCGTGATCTCACCGAGAGCTGCTGGAACATGACGAACTGAATTTATGTAACATTACGAAATGTCAAGCCTTCAGACATCATAGTTATAAACATTTTAAAACATTATTTTAATGTTAAAGAACGCTCGTGCCAAGACATAAGATTTTTTTCAACATCCCATACTGAATATATGTCACAGGGAACACAAGTAATTACAAGTAACAGAAGTACATAAATTCCGGTACGTAACAGAATCCACAGGCTGAGTGAGTTGCAATTCTGTGAGAGACATTTTTAGTAAAGTTAAATAACGGGCGACAATTCTAACGTGACGACCGGTGTAGGGGCACGTGATCCCACTACGGCGTGATGCTGCAAAACCAAAGGTGACAAGAGAAGCCGGCAGCTGCTCTCGCCTTTCGGCTGACAGAAGAGATTGCCGACACCTTTCCTATGCTCGAACGAGCCTGTTATTTTTGGCATTAACGAGATGGAAAAGGAGTTACATGACCGACGTAAAACCAACATAAAACTGTCGCTTCCAGGACGCTATTAACAGTATCGTTTCATACCTGATGTAACTCCTGCTATGATGAACGGGGCACTACGAAGGCAATTTCAGTTTCCTGCATATATCCCACCAAAATCAAAAATTCTGGGTCAATGGATGAATGTACGTGCCTGAAATGTCTGGGTAGACTGCACACCTGCCAACGAGCGTGTGGTCACTGGTCCACCTAACCAGCCAGCCGGACACTAGACCTCCAACATTTAAACCCTCAGTCGCCTGGAAGAAGAATGCCAGCTATCTTCTGTGGCAGTTAGCATTGCAGTAGCATGGAACCACAAAGAATTTCAAAATGTTTCTTCCAGTTAATTGCTAGCTCATATTATCCATCCATCCATCCATCCATCCATCTTCTAAACCACTTATCCATTAGGGTCACAGGGAAGCTGGAGACGATCCCAGCTGACTTTGGGCGAAAGGCAGGGTACACCCTGGACAGGTCGTCAATCCACCGCAGGGCCAGCACAGAGACGAACTGCTAGCTCATATTAATGACTGCGATAGTTGTCTGTCACTCATATTATTGTTCTAATAGTGATTAAATCCTAAACTGATTAATTTGAAAAACATAATTATGAAATTTTGCATGATAAACAAAAAACCAATTACCACCCCTGGCACACATCAGCACCTGATTAGTTCAAGCCCTAGTCTTATTATAAAAAGATTTTTTAAATTTTCAAGAAAAAATATCAACGTAAAAGAATGAAATTGGAACCTTTGCCCAAAATTAACTGGTATTTAGTGTTTCAAACGGAAAATATGTCATTCATATTCTGGAGACGTGCCCTACGCACCACACTTACACAGAATGCGTTAAAAATTGAGTATGAACCGCAAAAGTGCTACATCAGCCACACCAATCCGATATCTGTGAATTTCACCACGCAACACAAGTGTTATACTGGCAGGAACCAGAGGTGCACTCAAATCACGTTACACAGTAACTACAAAAATCATGAACTAGGTCATTTTTAAAGTAGAGTGGATGCACGTGTAACACTGGCTTGAGATGCCATAACATGTAAAGAAAGGCAATCTGAGTTACCTTGTGATACCAGCTTCTTATCGAGTGACATTCAGCGCCAGAACAAAGGACGACCTGACGGAGGCAACGTCTGAAGGGGCGGAGCTTAATAAACCGATAAAAATGAATAATGAAATAGCTAGTCTCCGCTTGCTTCCGAACCCTAGCAGATTTTGACAGCTGTGGCCTGAGTGTGCCTGTACCGCAGAAACATAGGTAGTACAGTGCAGAAGTGAAACCTCCACTGCTGAGCCTAATTTAGACTCAGTGAGACTCTGTTGTTGCCCCATTCACACCCACCCACACGCGCACACGCACACACACACACACACACACACAAAGCGACTCACTCACTTCGTCTTATTTCAGCTATATAATGTTGAGTAACTGTGTACAAAGTTCAAAATCCAAGTATATTCAGCTAATACAGAAATATTCACATGACTTGGTTTGTAATGTATCTTCAAAGGATATTAAAATTATTAAAATACTTTGTCATAATTTAGCCTGCAGGTTCTCGGGAAGAACAGTCATTTTAGATAGATAGATAGATAGATAGATAGATAGATAGATGTATGGATGGGTGGTTCCTTCATTCTCATCTTTTTTCTGAAGCATCTTCCATCATTGGTTAATAAGATCACATTCAACAGCAATAATAATTAAAAACTGACTTGTAGGCCTACATCAGGGATAATAAGTCAAGTGTCTGTAAGTACAGGTGAAACGGGGCCTCTGGGCATTCAGAAAATAAACAGAAACCCACGTGCCATAATTCAAAATGACAGCTAATTGATTCCTTTCAATTAAGTGCAGTGACAGTCTCGGTATCCAAGGAGCTGTCAGTTTGGACGTTAATGAAATTCAGATACTCTCTCTAAAGTATATGTGGATGGATAGCAATCCCTCAGCCAGTACTCCCACTGTAAATTAAGGATAAGCTAATAATGCCACATAATGTCATCAATTAACCGATCCAATCATGAATCATGGGACCGTCTCACTCCGATTAAACCTTTGGTGTAAAGAACTTGCATGATAACCCAGACAATGTTACAAGTCGTCTGGAACGTAAGACATATGCAAACTCCTTTTCTGCTCTCGCAGCAGAACGCACCACGTAGTATCTGACTGGATAACAGAAAAATGAACGTTTTTATGAAATGATAGAGCCTAGGTTTATTATGGCCGAGTAATGCCAAACTGATAAACAGAAAGATGCCAACGTAAAACTAAAGTAAAAAAAAAATAAATAAATACGTTCCGATTTTATGAAAAACAAGCGGAAAAGTGAATTGAAAAAAAATGCATCCACAGAATAAAAGCAGACACTTCTACGTTGAGAACCAGCCTTTTCTAATCTGACCGGGGGGGGGGGGGGGGGGGGGTCCAAATTTGGCAGGAGGCAAGAACAAGCGCTGCCTCATCCCGGCTCCCCCCACGTTTCATAGTCGACTCCACTGCGGGTGATACGGAAATGCATCAGTACACTGTTACCATGGCGAGATAAGGATAAAAGAGTGACACACACATGTACGGTCCACGCAGTGTCGTAACAACAGGCATTGACCAGACTAAAACGAAATGTGGTTTTTGATGGGAAGTCGCATTCTTGAATGTGTGCTCATAGATACTGCACCACCATGCTGATTGTGTGGGAAAAAAGAACTATTATATAGTAGGTATGCATCACACATGTTCTCAAGTTAAACAGGGCAACCCAGCAGCTCTCAGTGAATTTAGATAAACATTTACTGCTATACATAGTCTATCGAAACTCTGATTAAACGACATCTGCATTAATATGCTCTGGACCTCGTCTGGTCTCAGTTTGGGCTTTTTAGGATGTCTGTCCGTTCATCCACCCACCCAACTTTCAGTAGCTTATCATGGGATGGGGAGGAGCCTATCCCAGGCAGCACGGGGCACAAGGCAGGGGTGCACCCTGGAGGGGATGTCTGTTCATTACACATATGGACCGAGCGAATACTTCGATTTTACGTCTGCCATTTTCCATACCAGAAACTGACCTTGCCTTTAGAAATAAGACAACGAAAAAGGAAAAAGACTGATAACTCCAAATGTATCCAACTGTATATTAAAATGAATGAACACACCTGATTAGGACATAATTTTATTTGCCAGAAATGGATCAAATTAAAAACAGAGAGACAGCATCCCCCCAGATAATACACGCTCAGAAATGATCACAGTCCATTTTCACTCATTACTATGTGATGATATTCGTGTATAATATATCAATAGTACATGACAAATAATTGATAAGGCAAAGTGCTGAACTCTCATTTTATGAAATATATTTTAGTATACGTTCTCCATAGGGTCCAGGATGTACCCCTGCCTTGTTTGCGGTGTTCCTACAACTTATCTATAAAATAGGGAGATTTTATGACAGTCACTGCTCGAAGGTACAAGTGCAGATCCCCTCCTGGGACTTCAAATGCAGCGTTCGTGTTACAAGTCTGTGTCTTAAATCAGCAGAGGTCTCTGGCTACAGATTGGAGGATTGTAACTGATCCGTCTAGAATCCGAAACACAGTAAAACTGCACCAAGCAGGCAGTCGGGACTTTGCAGTCATGCCCCCGGTGACAACGCATTTTTCTTCCCATGCAAAAAGGAAAGCGAAGTCATGGATGCGTCTGCTGTTAATTTCTATTAAAGAATGATTGAGTGCCTCTCTGGGCCCCGTGACAGACCGCATGGCAGCACTTTTTACCGTGTGGCTTTACTGATAATGTGACTTCTCTCTGTAGCGTTTAGGATTTGTGGTGGCGCTTTTTGGGAGAGGTTGCGCTGTTAAACGAGCTTCAGGGCAGTTTTAGTTTAAGATATGCTACTAAAGCTGCTTATGTGTTGTTTGAAAAAATATAATACAAACCGACAGTTTCTACATGAATTTTTAATGTGTTTTAGCTTTGATTTACATTCGCCTCAGATCCAAACTATGTAACAGAACTATTAGGCCCTTTAATAATTTAATATGAATGAAATCTAGTCAGATTTGACCATAATACTTTGCCATTGCATACCCTCCTCAGATCCACGATGGAGAAATATAATTTCACACGCAATAAATGTTTAACGAGGTTGAAGCCAGAGGTAATTTCATTTCCTCTAACCTTTACCGGAGTCCTTTAAAGCTATTATGTTTACAAATCTGTGATATAAGTAAATGTACGCACCACGTATTTGACGCATCACTACGCCAAAATCCTATTTGCTTCCACCATTGGTGTTTGCTGGTATATCCTGGTATGTGGGCAGAATCGTAGTTAGGAAGGAATTGGTCTTGTGTCGGAAAAGGTGGCTTTCCGTAAGGTCTCTTCACCTTAGTCAGTGAAATGTGAACCTGTATGATCTGTAAAACTGCAAACTGAGCTGACTGATTTCTGACAATATGTTTAAATAAATACACGTCATGAATAAATAATATATGTAGTATATGGTGAGCAATGTAAACATAGTGTAAACAGAAAGCCGTTCATTCTTCTGCTTTGGCGCTCAGAAATAAATCGCTTTCAGACACGACAGAAATGATCTTTCCACCAGGTGAGTTATTCACGTCTTTAACAAACAGCAGCGTCAGGCTGGGAGGATGCCATTCGGCAGGCAGAAAGTCTTCTATTAAATTTCTGCATGGTGCTTCTTGTGCGAAAATACGCTGTGGTAAACTAGAATATTAACAGCTGTAAGCTGCGCTGGTGCCTTTGACAGATGCGTCTGCTAAAAGCCAGGTTAATAAAAAACGTAAACGTGGCTCATCGAAGAAAATGATATTCCATAAGCATAATTATAGCTTTACTCGGCAGATAATTAGCGCTGATCGTTATGAAATGAGATTTGTGACACGGTTTTCCTAACAGCGCCTACTTGTAAGTCTTCGCCATACCCTTCCTTCTCATCAACATCAGTGGAGAAGTTAATTAAAATGCAAATGGGTGCTATTTTGACTGTAGTGTGAAAGGATTTATACGCATAATCCCGAATGCAAATGGAATCATACGTATTGCTATTAGATAGACATACGAATTTGCATTGTTAGTCTGCCATATCCCATTGAGGGTGTACTCCAGCTTTGTGCCCTATGCTGCATGGGACCCTGACCACGACAAGCGATTATAAGAAGGACCAATGCATGGATTTTGTTTTGTAACTCCTTGTGCAGATTGGTAGTTATGGCTATGTGATGGACAGGCATTCTGTTCGGGTGTTATGTCAATACATAATGTCTGCCTAATTCCACAGCAAGCAGACCATAATAATCTTCCTGAGGTGGCCTTACTCTCCCCTAGCCCACCGTTTCAAATGTTTCTGGTCTAACTTCATGTTTTTATGAGCAGTACTAATTGAGATTGCCGGTTGGGTTGTGGAGAGCAAGATTTTAGATGCAGGTAAGCATTCGAATTTCAGTTTCGGCAGAGCAGCTGAAGCAAACAGAGATGTTGCGTATTCTTTGTTCCAGCACTTGAGGGAGCTGTATTTCCAACATTGAAGTAGTGGTCGATTTCCGGTGTGTACGATTTTATTCTGTGGAAACAGCCTATAACGAAATTTAGCATCATGTAACGAAATTGTCCCATAATAAGAACATTTCTATACGGTGTAATACTGTACGTGTCAATTAAGCTGTGTTGTCCTCAGCTTCCCTTTCATGTTCTTGAACAGAGAATAACCTCAATATAAATAATGAAAATCAATGTGACATTGTGTAAGTCCATCCTGATAAGTGCATGTTGAAAACCCAGAGTGTGATGAGCCATTAACAGGAGGTCAGAGAGAGACATGCTGCAGGATCAAAACAGCATCTCAGGTAACAGCTAATGAATATTAATAAATCAATATGCCTCTGCCTTCAAAAATCAGTTTACAGCTTCCTGTTAGCTAAACAGGCAGACATCTCTAGATGGTTGTTTAGTGTGAAATTTTTATGATCGTGATGTGAACATAAAGGTGTCCAGTGAAGGTCAGCAACCCGTTTGATAACTGTCACAAAGTTTGATCACCGTCACAAGATTCCATCCCTCTTCCAACCAAGTAACCAGAATACAATTGTGTTTTGAGGATCTGGAGCCTATTCCAGGGGGCATAGGCAGGAGTATATCCCAGATGGGATGCCAGTCCTTCACAAGACTCACACTAAGGGCAGTAAAGCGACAATTCTCTTACCTGCGTGTCTTTGGACGGCAGGAGGAACCTAGAGTACCCAGAGGAGACCTGTATGACCTGGACAGAGCACATGAATGCCACACTCAGGCCAAAACCAGGATTTAAATCCCTAATGCTAAAAATTTGGGGCAATACTGCTACCCACTGTACCACCCTGTCATAAAATGTATCAGCATTATTTGTGCCTGTGAAGCATAAAAGTTCTTTGTGGAATTAGAACCCACAACCTTCTGGTTATTTGTCCTGCTTCGTAACCATCGAATTCCGCCTGCATCCTGTGTAACGAATTCCTACACAAGCTATGCCGTGTCCACCAGTGCTTCCTTTATTTCACTGTGTGAGTCAAAATTTCTCTGAAATGCAAAAAGTACTCTGACCTACTTGAGTGAATGTCAGACCAGCATCTGCCAGCCCCCGTGACCTGATTCTGTGGGTGGAAGTGGCAGATGTGACTTTTGTTTTTGACAGCAAAGAGGATCTAGAAAGTAAGGCACGATTTACAGGTGAGGAAGTTCAGAAATATCTGTGTTGTGCTTTTACTCACACGTCATATGGTCGGTTGTTTATTTCTGATGTGATGGATGTTTAACACTTTAAAAGTGGCTGGTAATAATTTTAGAAATTATTACACATTATACAAATTATACACACCCCAGCACTGTGCCCTCTGCAGCTTGGGACGGACTCCAGACTCCCCTGTGATGCTGACTGGCATAAGGAGTTGGATTAAAAAATGAGATGACAAGAGGGAACATCACATCGCTATTCCTGTTACACTTACAGCCTAATTTACTGTTTACAGGTTAATTCTTTAATTATAGCTAAAGAGCAACACATTTAAGGTGGGGCCTTCCTGATTCCCGCAACAAAAGTTAAATTACAGCAAATATTTACACTGTGAATGAGGTAGTCCCATGGAAGGTTCCACCTCGTGAATGTTTTCCATTTCAGCATTGAGGCATGGTTACAGTGCAGCAGTTCCCGCATCAATGGAGTGGCCACAGTAAAATCAGATCGCCGCACACACGGATGGGGTTGCATCCGACGCTGAGTTTGCGCAGCTGCGGCAGCAGGTTGTCAAAGAGGCCCAGCTCACGCAGCTCATGGAGAGCTGCCATGGAGTGTGGCAGGGATTCCAGGCAATTCATACCCAGCTTGAGGCTGCATAGGAGGTGCAGGTGGCCCACCTCAGCAGGCAGCCCGTTGGCACCCAGTTGGTTGCTGCACAGGTTGAGGTAGAGGAGGCCCCGCAGCTGGCCGATGTCTGCCAGGTCTTCCACCGGCCAGTTCCTGCTCAGGTCCGGCTCGTCCACGTCGACCAGCTTCAGCAAGCACCTGGGGAAATTGGCGATGTTCATGTCGCTGAGGTCCAGGTGGTGTTTGCCATTCACGGTCAGTCTTAGTGTCCTGGCCTGCTTACCTGTCCCTTCTGTTTTTCCCCGGCGTGGCCCTAATGAGACATGCCTGTTAGTCATTGTCCCCTCGTTAGTCTTGTTTAAAAGTGCTTCCCAGTCCTGATTTCCTCAGTCCAGTCATTAATGTCACTCCCATGTGGTCCTGCCTGCTCAGTCTTCCCAGTTTGATCCCCCGTGATCGTGTTTGTTTCTAGCTCTTGTTTAGTTTTGTTAGAATAAACATGTTTCGTTTGTTCTACGCCTGCCTCCTTGTCCTTCCACCCTCCCAGCGTGACACTTAGGGCGTTCATGGCCATCTTCAGCGTGATTTTCTTTCCCCAAGACTCATCCTGCTTCCTACCTTCACCCATGGTAAGTCACCAGTTTTCTATTCTGCTGGTTCTGGATCTGCTGGTACTGATGCATGCGAGATAATAACGGGTAAAAAAATGTACTTTACTGTTTTTTGATATGTACAGTACTGTGCAAAAGGTTTGAGCCACCCCTCATTTCTCTATATTTTGCTTCCAAAGAGCCAAACTGTCTTGTATTTTTAATGTAGTCTTGAGGAATAGTTCTCCAGGCTTCCTGAAGGACTTTCAAAGTTTTTGGCTCTCATTTTCAGTC
>JAACJT020002381.1:0-12226 GCA_009936485.2 Gymnarchus niloticus
GTTATATGGGCTGGAGACGGTGGCACTGACGAAAAGACAGGAGGCAGAGCTGGAAGTGGCAGAGTTAAAGATGTTAAAATTTGCACTGGGTGTGATGAGGATGGGCAGGATTAGGAATGAGTATATTAGAGGTTCAGCTCGGGTTGGACAGTTTGGAGACAAAGTCAGAGAGGCAAGATTACTTTGGTTTGGACATGTACAGAGGAGAGATGCTGGGTCTATTGGGAGAAGAATGCTGAGGATGAAACTGCCAGGCAAGAGGAAAAGAGGAAGGCCAAAGAGGAGGTTTATGGATGCTGTGAAAGATGACATGCAGGTGGTTGGTGTGACAGAGCGGGATGCGGAGGACAGGGGGAGATGGAGAAGGTTGATCCGCTGTGGCGACCCCTAATGGGAGCAGCTGAAAGTGAATGATGATGTTACAGTGGCTAGATGGGTAGAACTGTAGGCACACATGTCCAGGGTATGGGGTTTAAATCCTACCCCTACTTTGTGTGTGGGATTATCATTTTTAATGAGTTTTGTTCAGATACTCCAGTTTCTTCCCACAGTACAGAATGGTGGTTATGTAAATTGTAATTTCTTAATTGTCCATTATATGTATGAACCCCCAATGGACTCTCATCCATTTCAACATGTTCCTCTGCCTCCTGTGGGGTGCTGCCTGAGATATGCTGTTGAATCCTAAACATAAAGTTTCCAGCAGTATAAATGATTTGCACTTGTATTTTCCATGTTCATACTTTGCAGTATTTAAGTATTAGTGTTTTTATAATAGGTAAATCCATGTGGCTCTCAACCAGACAGCTCAATCCTTAAACGTACAATTTTGTCACTTTGATAGTGCCTTCTGATTTGCTAATGGTGTGGTTTATGTGCAGAAGAGATGAGTTACATTTGGAGTGGATAAATTCACAATCATGAGATGTATGGTATGCCACAGCAAGTCCCTCGAAATCAATCAACAAGTAGGCACAACAGAGACCAAACCCTTGTGACAGAATGATTGTCCTTATCGCCCACCAGGAGAACAGCCCCCTTTGTGCACTTGGAAACACCCGAATATGCACAGCTGTATTTGACCAATGTCCTGTGTATGACTTTGTTATTGTTTATTAAAAGGTCAAAGCATGCACAGGTGTGGGTGCCTTATTCAGGTTTAAATGGAAATGCCAAAATACCCGATGTGTGCTTTGGCAGACATGTTTTCATGGGTTTGATACTGAGGGTAAACTGAGGGTAAACACAGTAATGAGTTAAATAAAGCACACTGAGGCACTACAGCATGTTGGGGCTCTGATGTAGACACCCATGGTGAGGAGACTGAAGGTTCAGGCTTATGGTAGCCCATGAATTTTTCATTTATCCATCTCTTTAACGATCACCAGCTCCTCAAGTCATCTAAGGCATACCACCAACAGCTGTCAACGCCCTGCATGGATTGCTTGTATTTTTTTATCTCTGCATATCAACAACCCCCCTCCCCCCACCACCAATGCCTGTGATTTATACACACCCAGCACCACCGCACAGCAAGCGTCACGCCTACGCAACACCTGCTGGAACAGGAATGGCTTCTCACCTCACCTCTAACCTCATGTCAAAACCCTAGCACCACCTGTTTCCTGTGTGTTTTCATGGGCATCCCATAGCAACAGCAAAACACCTCAAAACAATGCACTCCCACATGCTTTACAGCACACTGAATAATGTTGTATAGCTCTTTCTCCAGTGCTAGGCTGCAGTTGGTGCTGGTCTGTCACTGGATGGTCAACTTAGCTGTACTTATAACTTAGACAGCTCCATGGATGCTGTATGCTGTGATGTGTCTGCTTCACTGTATGCTGCTTTGAAAAAAAGCATCTGCTAAATAAACAAAGATGAATGTGATGTAATGGTATAGGTTATATATAATGATTTAATTATGTACATTTATATACCACCCCAAATCAGAATAAGTTGGGACAGTATGGAAAATGCAAATAAAAAAAACAGTGATTCTTAAATTTACTTTGACTTTTATTTCATTACAGACAGTATGAACCCAAGATATTTCATGTTTTGTCTGGTCAGCTTCATTTCATTTGTTAACATACATACATTCCTGCATTTCAGGCCTGCAACACATTCCAAAAAAAATTGGGACGGGGGTAATTTTGGGCCAGTAATGAGGTAAAAAAAAATAATGATGTGATTTCAAACAGGTGATGTCAACAGGTGATTGTAATCATGATTTGGTACAAAAGCAGTACCAGCAAAAGTCTGAGACTTCAAAAAGCAAAGATGGGTAGAGGATCTCCAGTTTGTCAACAAATGCATGAGAAAATTATTGAAATGTTTAAAAACAATGTTCCTCAAAGAAAGAATGGAAGGGATTTGCATATTTCTCCCTCTACAGTGCATAATATCATTGAACGACTCAAGGAATCTGAAGGAATTTCAGTGCGTAAAGGGCAAGGGCACAAGTCTAAGCTGAACACACGTGATTTCCGATCCCTCAGACGGCACTACATCAAGAACTGTCATTCATCAATAGCTGATATACAGTAAGCACATGGGCAAGGGATTACTTTGGCAAACCTTTGTCAAGCACTACAATATGGAGTTACATTCACAGATACCACATAAAACTTTACTGTGCAAATATATGTTAACCATGTCCAGAAGCAGCGTCGACTTCTCTGGGCTCGAAGGTATCTGGGGAGGACCAGACATCACACAATGGAAATGTGTATTATGGTCAGACGAATCAGTATTCTGGATCTTTTTTAGAAGAAATGGACACCATGTGCTCTGGACCAAAGAAGAAATGGACCATCCAAACTGTTATCAGCAACAAGTCCAAAATCCAGGGTCTGTCATAGTATGGGGTTGTGTCAGTGCCCTTGGCAATGGTAATTTATACTTCTGTGATGGCAGTATTAATGCAGAAAAGTACATTGAGATTTTAGAGCAACATATGCTGCCCTCAAGACGACATCTTTGCCAGGGACATCCATGCATTTTTCAACAAGACAATGCAAAACCACATTCTGCACACATTACAAAGGCATGGCTGCGGAAGAAGAGGGTACGAGTACTGGACTGGCTTGCCTGCAGTCCTGACCTGTCCCCAATAGAGAATGTGTGGAGAATTTTGAAATGAAAAATCCGACTACGATGACCCCGTACTGTTGCACACCTTAAGCAGTATTTGCAGAAAGTATGAGACAAAATAACACCTGAAACGCTTCATCGCTTCGTATACTCAGTGTCAAAACGTCTTTTAAATGTTGTGAGAAGGAATGGCAACATTACAAAGTGGTAAACGCTTTACTGTCCCAACTTTTTTTGGAATGTGTTGCAGGCCTTGCATACAGGATATTAACAAATGAAATGAAGTTGACCAGACAAAACATGAAATATCTTGGGCTCATACTGCCTGCAATGAAATGAAAGTCAATTTAAGAATCAGTGGTTTTTTTTTTTTGCATTTTCCATACCGTCCCAACTTTTTCTTATTTCTTTCATTCAGAAAAATGCATGGTACGGGGCTAGTAGTTCTACTGTAGTGGGTGCGAAAGAGCAGATCACGTTTGCTGTTTTTTGGTTACCCAAAATCCAGATTAGTTTGTTTAGCATCCTTTCCTGTACAAACACTTTGAGACAGACTAAATCAAGCCTCACAGCAGGTTTTTTGGAATAGAATGCTGTACTGTTATTGTGCAGTGGTACTTATTGTACAACAAGACACTGTTTGGCTCTCTCCTAATTTCAGCATCAATAAGCTCCAAAGAAACATGGAAGAGGACAATACAGTACCGGCAAAGAGAAAGTAACAGTTTAGGTAAATGCAAAATAAATTTTAATCCTAAATCTAAAATAAAGTTAATCAAGAGTTGAGGGAAAACTAAAATAAAAAAAATATATGCATATTATCGTAAGTAAAATTTAATTAACTATACTTGGGATTAAAGCAAAATGTCAAAGACCGGGTGGCTGTCACAAATACACAGGCAGTATGAGTGAAGTCCTCTAAACGAGGCACAACTGATCAGTATTCTGGTCATGATGATCGGGAGTAGGTTGGGTGTGGCTGTGACTGGCTATGTTGGCTGGGCTGGGGCGTGACAGTGGCAGGGTATAAAATATGAAGTGATGAGTCCAAATAATGAACCGAGTGTCAAATGTATGAAAGAAAAACTGTACTAGCAGCATTAGCAATTTTGGACAGGTCACAACTCTTGGGATAAAGCTGCCTTTCAGCCTTGGTGTTCATGCCTGCAGCCCTTTCCTCTTTGTAGAGAGCCAAACAGGTAATGTCTGGGATGAGTGGGATTCCCGATGATGGTAAATGGGTTAAGTCTGAGGCACCAATTAGCCTAAATGCCGCTGTTTAGCCCGGGAGAAAAGCCATGTGACACGAATGTCATGGGAGGAATGGAGGTGTTTGGCAGCAGTACTGTAAAAACATACCACCCTATGTTGTTGATTTCTCAGTTATTTCTTTCTTGAGTTAGAATCCATCCCTTTAAAGGGGCTAATTATCTTTAGATTGATATATATGGTAGTTATGTTGCAGCACTCTAATGCTATTTATCCACACTCACCAATGGTATTTGTTACAGTCAGTAAAAAAAAAAAATAATACAGCACATGTATGATCATGTGACATATTAGGACATAGACATAAAAGGGAAAAATTAAAAGAATAAAATGATTCCAGTTCGGTCCTCACTGCTGACAGGGGCCTTTCTGTGTGGAGTTTGCACGTTCTCCCCGTGCCTGTGTGGGTTTCCTTCAGGTACTCCGGTTTCCTCCCACAGTCCAAAGACATGCAGGATAGGTCAATTGGCTACTCTAAATTGCCCATAGGTGTGAGTGTGTATGGGTGTTCGTCTCTGTGTTGGCCCTGCGGTGGATTGGTGGCCTACCCAGGGTGCACCCTGCCTTTTGCCCAAAGTGAGCTGGGATTGGCTCCAGCTCCCCGCGACCCTAACGGATAAGCGGTTTAGAAGATGGATGGATGGGGAAAATACGATAACATATAATGGCAAAAATGTGCTTCAGAAGCTAAATGTGTCAGTTGCAGAATGTTGGTAGGGTTAGGGTCATGGGGCATTCAGAGTCATCACCTCTATGGAAATGCATCATAAACCTGTTCATGCCTGATTTCATTAGATGTAACCTGGGGACTTTATGTAATGGGAGTTAAGTAGCTAAGCAGGATAGGAATTTGTGTCTGGAAGGCCACTGGTTCAAGAGTGAAGCCCTTAACCCCTTCTTCTCCAGGGATGCTGGTGGACCCCACTTGCACTATTCTGCACTAACTGACAAGAAGCTAAGTACAACAGCAGAATGCAAAATGGCTCCCCTGACTGCATAACTTCGCTGCTCTTAATGTGGTTCTGGAGGTAAAAGTGAATCCTAAACAAAACTGGCAAAACTAATAGACCACATATTAAATAGGCTATATCCATCCATCCATCCACAACACAGCACAAGGCAGGGAATATTAGGGGTGGCAATTTTTAGAGACACAAATTCAGAGGAAGCCCAAGCAAATACGGTGAGAACATGGAAAACTCGTTGTGTGGTGTGTAGGGTAACTGTAGCTAGTGTTATTGGTCCTTTACCTTTTTGTTTAAGGACATTAAATGAGTAACCATTGATTAACTTACCTGTGAAACACTGTGCTGTTTTGTTAAGGTCAAAGCCATTTAGAAATATAATAAAATAAACCAGTATAAACGATGGGTTGTGATGTAGAGGAAGTGACCCCATTAAGGACTGGGTCTGCTCAGTCAGCCACAAACTGGCTGTCTATCCACTTGCACATGTGTGAGTACAGTCATTTAAGTAAGCCCTGTCTAGCCAAGATGGAAACAAGCAACTCCAAACTAGCACCTAGTGCCTTGGTATTTCTAAGCCAGGAACAAATTTAATTTTTAGTTTATTTAATAAAATTGTCTCCATTAAATAAATAGATTTCTGGTGAAATTTCGAACTTTATTTTACTGTGTTTCTGAAACATATTGCAATCAGTTAGAACCATTCAGGAATTAATGGTAATGTAGCAACAATAGCCTTTATAATGACAGGATGCAGACCCTAAAACGGCTCTGTTACTTGTTTACCTCAGCGATTTTATTAACATACTGTCTGAATGAAAACTTCTTCACGGAAGGCCATATGGAAAAGCTAGTGTGTGGCATTTAGACAGACTGCATGGGCATCAGAAAATGCTTGTTAGGTTTAAAGGGAAAAGGCTGCTGGGAGGTCTGTGTTTTTGTGATTCGTGATTACAATTAGTCATATCGGAAATAATTTATGTAAACACATGGCAAATAGTGGTGGTGTAGAGTTATGACAATTAACAGAATACCTTCAGATATACAGCAAAAATATTTGCATTATATTTTAGTCTTAAGTTTTAAGGCATCCAGATTTTTCAAACTGGTTAACTTGTATATGCTTGTATTTTCCTAAACGTGAGCTCTAGCACTTCAGTTTTATATAGATAACCTTTGCAGAGTGACTTGTACCAATGCTGAAACACTCTGTATATAACCACAACTGAGATTGTGGTCACTTTAACCAGTATTTGACCAGTGATAGGTAATGGATGAAGGACAACAATAGCAAACAAACTGTGCATAATGGCAGGCGCTAAGCATATCCCCAGGCGGAGTTTTTATAAATGTGGTGTCCCATACTTATCCAGGTTGCATATATTCAAGCACCCTTTTGGTAAGAAGGGAGAGACATTTTTGATCTTTGAGAACTGACACTGGATCAGATCTAAACAGCCGCTAAATAACTTCATTGAGGGTAAAGTGAGACAATACGCACTACAGCGTATTATAACTTGAACAAAAGATGACATGACTATGGGGTGTTGGAGCTACACATTCAAATACTTGCAAGTCAAAAGCACAGGTCTATCTGAACAATGGCGCTGGCCTATTCAAAGGTGTGATGTTCATAATAATAAAGTACATAAGGTTTTCATTCCTTTTGTCTTGTATGTGTTTCACATCCTTTTTTTAGCTGTCCATTGTGATAAGACTGATGGCAGGTGAGTCTTGGGACACAAAAAAAATGTGCAATTAATCTTTCTATAAGCACACACCTCTCCAGACATGGGTGAGCCATACTGTGACTCAAAATAGATTAGGATATTGAATAAACACTTAAGTGCAGTAGACACACCATTTAGCTTGCATGCTCACAGAAATGGTTCTTTGAATCTGAGCCATCAGTCGGATAAAGACATCAGGCATCCTCTCCAAAACTCAACACACTGCAAACACGCATATTTGATTATCGTATCTGACCACCAGACATATTTGATGGAGAAGCAAATGGTACTCAACTGAGGGAGACATTGAAACATCACAGCCCTTGACAAGAAGCCAAGTTCAACCCTTTTGCCACTCCTTCCTCCAAATCTCTGGGAGCAGCCTGGACTTTCCTTTGGATGGGTGGTATAAAATGCTGACATGGAGTGAGAGACATTCACAAAGCCCCTGTGGAAATTAGATGGCAAGTCACAGGGGGAACATGGGGACGAAAATGAAGATACCGACATGGGCGATGATATGGTTGGCACTGTCTTTTGGATTAGTGACTTCAGATGAAGGTAAGCATTTTCCAGACACAATTTTATTTTTGACAATTTGGTTGGCTTTGTTGACAAATGTGGGGACGTTTCAGTTTGGGTTTGGTTTCACATTTACAATTTATGTGATGATTGTGTTGTGTGGGTATGGGTTTTGCTGTCAAAGAGAAGTGTTCTTAAAAGTTTGTTTATTAAAACAATACAATGATCTGTGTCTTTAGGGAACACCATGAACAATGATATGAGAGTTAACATCATCCATAAAATGACCAAGCTATCCATGATTGCAGGTAAGCCATAGTACAGGTGTGGTCATCATACCATTAACTGAGTTTATCCCCAGTAGTTTTCACTGTATAATGAAATAAATAATGGAAAAGGTAATTCCATTCATAAAAATACTGAATGATAAAATCTTCCTGCAGACAGAATTAAACGCCTGGTGTAGGAATTTTGTCATGAAATGGAACAATTTTGTAATATAATTATAATGAATAGCGAGTGGGAGAAGAATTTCGATGGGACTTATATTCATCCATCCATCCATCTTCTAACCATGTGTCCTGGTAAAGGTCACGGGGGAACCAGGAGCTTACCACAGCACATGGGCAAAATGGGCACATGGGACATTTACCATTCTATATACACAGAATGGCAAATGTCGAGACTTGCAACTTCTGAAAAATAGCTTACATTTCACAACTGTAATGCAGCATGAATTCTTATTTTAAAAAATAAATGTATATCAGACTGTTTGTCTGAGGCCCATCCATTTTCTAACCAGTTATCTAGTACAGGACTGTAGAATTATTAAAATATAATTCATTGATTGTAATAAAGTGATTAAAGGTAGTAGATTGACACGCTATTCAGAGCTCCCCTCCCTAACTGAATTTATTTACCAAAGTTAAAACATTCCACATAGCTGAAAACTGATATAGGTGTTACCTAAAAAGATAACTCTTTTAGCTGAAAACTGATATAGGTGTTAGGTAAAAGGATAACTAGCTAAAACTCACTGTTGCCAGGAGTGAGCCCAGCACACAACGGGCAGGTCTGCAGCACATGGGGGAACTACCACTTCAAAACCTTCGATGGAGACATCTTCCAGCTCCCCTCCAGCTGCAATTACATCCTGACTTCACTCTGTAAAAGCACCTACGAGGACTTCAACATCCAAATGAGGCGTCAGGTGGTGGGGAAGCAGCCCACCATCAACAAGATTACCATGAAGCTGGAAGGGACAGTGGTGGTACTCACACAGGACTCTATCGAAGTCAATGGAGAGATGTAAGTTCTTTGTTGTCAGGGTGATGCTGTGCACTGATAATGTGATTGTGGCTACCATTTTAACAAATGTTTAAATTAATAATGGAGGTACAGTAACTTATCTCTGGAAAAAACTGGCCATAACACTAAAAAGGCAAGACATGAAGGAAAATGTAATTAGGCTGACCAGACATACTGTCTTTTCTGGAACAGTCCTGTATTTTCTGTTGGTGTTCCCTTTTTTCTTTGGAAAAATCCCCATTTGTCCCGTATTTCAGTGATTTTGTCCAACCCATGAACAGGTCCCAGAATTTTTCTCATAGCACCCCCCATTCTCTTTGAACAATTATTCTCACCATCTTCCCCTCCACACTCACACAATTTTGTCACACCCACCCTGTGCTGTGGAAGTCCTGGTAACTTTAACACTGTGTGACCGACATGTGACCTCAATGTTTTTCTAGTGTTACCCTGCCATTGAGTCAGCCAGGAGTCGTCATTGAGAAGATACCATCCTATATTAAGATCACTGCTAAGCTGGGGCTGACTGCCATGTGGAACAGGGAGGACTCGTTTATGGTACAAAACTCTCAGTTACTATGACACTATGAATTGTTTGACCACATCTGTGAACAGTGAACTTCGTAAAGGGGAGGTGAGAAACATACAACCCACCTAATGTTTTGGTCTGGCCCACAGTCTGATAAGTCAAATATGGTCTGTCATCCCTGCTGTGGAGTTGCAGATGATCAATGTCTGAAAATATAAATTTCAGAAAATATTTATTTTGACTATGGCATAGTATTGAGGTCAACTTTAATATATTTAAATAATAAAAAAAAGTAAGTTATTTTATTATGCTCAGAGATGACCACCTTTGATCATTTTGAAGATATTTTTAAACATTTTCACTAGTTTTACTCCTTTATCTGGTCTACTTTACCTTGCATTAGATAGACTCATTAGATACTCATTGGCATGTCACACACTAACAGCATTAGCATGTTTAGCTTTCATTGGCTCATACTGTTCAACTTTACATTGAATTACATATGCTATACTTGTTGGCATGTCATATACTAACAACATTACCATGTTTAGCTTCCACTGGTTCATACTGGTCTACTTCTCCATGAATTACATACACTAAACTCATGAGCATGTCATATGCTAACAACATTAGCATATTAAGCTTTCACTGGTTCATGCTGTTCAACTTTACCATGAATTACATACACTATACTCATTAGCATGTCATACACAAACAACATTAGCATGTTTAGCTTTCACTGGGTCATGCTGTTCAACTTTACCATGAATTGCATACACTATACTTGTTAGCATGTCATACACTAACAATGTTAGCATGTTTAGCTTTCATTGGGTCATGCTGTTCTACTTCACCATGAGTTACATAAACTAAAATCATTAGCATGTCATATGCTAACAACATTAGCATGTTTAGCTTCCACTGGCTCATACTGGTCTACTTTTCCATGAATTACATACACTATACTCATTAGCATGCCATGCACTAACAACATTAGCATGTTTAGCTTTCACTGGCTCATACTGGTCTAATAGACTATGCATTACATAGATTATACTCATTAGCATGTTGTACACTAACAACATTTGCATGTTTAGCTAGCTCAAACTGCTTAAAATTACTATTCTGTTGGAGCATATGGAATGGAAAATATGGTATATCTATCAATCAATCTATCTTCCAAGCACTTATGCATTGCAATTCATGGAGAAAATATGTTATATATGCTTTTAATTTTCTTACCCGTAAGCACTTCAGGAAACATTAAACAGAATAAAACAGCTTTTATGAATTAAATGAGTTTTGTAAATGCAGTTTTTGCAAAAAAAAATACTAGAAGTAAAAGCATATTCAATCAAGTACCTCACTAATTAAGATTCACTTGATCAATGGTAAATTTTTAAGCAGTTATAGAGAAATGATTACACAGCACAACAATAGCATTTTAAATTGGATGATGTAAACTTGGCCATCACTCAGGAAATGTTTTTTTTATGTTTTCCTGCCTTGCTGCCACTCTGCACTGGATACATGGATAGGTGAACTTATCCTGAATAATTTCTGATCCACACGGAAACAAAAAATACTGTTTTTAAACAAACATTGTAGTGAAAGATGGTCATTTTTATAGAATGCAAATAGCAATTTCACACTCTGCTAACCTGCATATAATTCTTTCCCATATCCAAATAGTCATGAAGGCATGGCCCAGATGCAAACATCATACTGACAATGGTAGAATATTCCACTTTTACTTCATAGGGGAAAAAAAAACATCACATGATGTCAGTTATGATATGTCCAGCTCATTATCCCTCAAAATATACATTAGTCAAGCCTGACATAATTCATGTTCATGTGTCAACAAGCAGTCAGGTTCTGGGAAAAGAGTAAGAATCAGCATGACATGAGTTAAGTGACAGCCAAACTGTTCTTGATTACAGATTATGAAAATTTTCTGTACGAAGTGTAAAGCAGCAAATCAGGGTAAATTACACTGGATATGTTCCTGAAATGCCAAAGTTGACTACTTTTACCTATTAGATGATGTTTGATATTTTGTTGTCTGAATAACACTTGTGTATTAAACTAGATTAAAGATTGAATTACGTATTTTTTGCTGCTCCAGACTCGAATATATTTAATAATGTGTATTCAAATATCATTTCAAGAGGTAACATATTCAATTTTAATAATTCATTTATTAACAAATCCTCCCTACTGCTCCACAGTTGGAGATTGATGACAAATACAGAAATCAGACCTGTGGGCTCTGTGGAGACTTCAACGGCGTTCAAGGTTATGATGAGTTCATTAAAAATGGTAAGTTCTCATCATCTCAGTGGAGAATTTAAACTTGAATAATAACCTGCACCCATATCAGTCATACAGGTTATTTTGAAGAAAAAAAACAACTCTTGATATTTCTTTTTTTTTTCTGAAGGACAAACAATAACTCATTATGATTATGGAAACTTCTGGAAGATCGATGACCCAACTGAAAGCTGTAGCGAACACGAACCAATGTCTTTTGAAAACTGTTTTGATATGGTAATGTTTCTTGATACTCTTCGAGGGTTTAATAACACATTTCTACAAATATTTTTTAAATTACATCATATACGATGAACTGCATTATTTTAAACTAATGCTAAAAAATGATCCCTCTCCAGACATCAGTTTGTCAGAAGCTGCTCTCCAATCCAGCCTTTGACAGCTGCAAGGGCCTGATTCCCACTGACTCCTTCATCAAGACCTGTGAAATGGACATGTGCCTCTGTAACAAGAGCACTTCCTGTCTGTGCAAC
>JAACJT020002382.1:0-12226 GCA_009936485.2 Gymnarchus niloticus
GGGGGAACTTAAAAGGAGGGCCCCTGGTTGGGGAGAAGGTGGGTCTTTTTGCTTGCTTTTTTTTAAAAAACCCCCCCCCCCCCCCCCCCCAAAAAAGAAAAAAAAAACTGTGTAAATGTGGTGGTACGTGAATGTTATTTTTAATCATGTCGAGTAGCCTCTTAGGAGAACCTAAAACAGAAAAATAGGCCCTGACTCAATTCTCTCTATGATAGTATTATTTTTTTGTTTTAATGTATCCGTTAACGGCTGTTATGAAAGTCGGAAGTTTATTATTACTGAATGTTACGGAAGCTTAATGTTTACGACTGTCGTTAGGACTGAGATTACTGATTAGAATATAACTGCATGCGTCTACTTCAGAACTGAACCCAAGAAGTACAAAGTCAAGTCCAGAGACTAAATCTTCATATCCATCCTTTTCCACGGCCCGTGAGACATTATGGGTTTGTGGAACCCACCCCCTCCTTTTTATTAGGGGCCATGAGCCTCTGATAGGTGCGTGTCTATGAGATTACGGCCTGCTTCTCTCTTGATTAGCTTCACGCGGCTCTCTGGTAATCTACAGACAATCCCCCAGTTCCATCTGTAGTTGTTAGCATAAGCATACTAGCATAAGAAAGGAGGCTTTTGACATTTATATCTTTGATGTTTATTTCTCCTTCTAATAAACACCACTGAGGATTTGAAGAGGATTACGGATCCCCAAAAGTCTTCCTTTATTATGAAATTAAACAGTTGTATTGCAGTAAAGCTGGGCTTTACACAGATGTTACACTGAGGGGCCGGAGGAAAACAGACGGTGAAGTTAGGTGGGTGCCTTGTGGGTTTTGGACTGGTCTGATTCTGACTTGGTCCTGTTTCATTACACTACTGTTAAAAAGTCTGAGGTCACTTAGGAATTTCCTTGTTTTCCATAACAGCATGCATGAAATGAGTTTGAATATGAAATAAAGCAAAATGAATAGGAAATATAGTCATTGACAAAGTTAGAAATAATGTTTAATTGAAAGAATAATTGTGTCCTTCAAACCTCGGTTTCATCAAAGAATCCTCCATTTCAGCCTTAAAGACCTTGCTAACGTGATTTAAAAAGGGTTTTCTAATGATCAGTTAACCTTTTAAAATTATACACTTGCATTAGCAAAGACAACATTCCGTTGGAACACAGGACTAATTGTTACTGATAATGGGCCTCAGTACACCCATGTAGACATTCCATTTAAAAGCAGTCATTTCCAGCTGTGATAGTCATTTACAACATTGACAATGTTTACACTGTATTTCTGATCGATTTGATTTTATTTTAATGGACAAAAACTTTACTTGTCTTTCAAAAACAAGGACATTTCTAAGTGACCCCAAACTTTTGAATAGTAGTGTATAACAAGTTCTAGTCCTCCCTGTGGTAAGACCCAAAAATCGACCAAATCAGGTTTGTCCATCTCTTCTCCCAGGAACCCATCGCCCACTCCTGGTTTGGACCCCATCATCATTGCTGGTTTCTTGGATGTGTCATGCTTGGGAGATGCCAAAGCTTTTTAAAGAATCATTAATTGAGCATTGAGGAGCTGGCACTGATCACACCATCAGGATTAAAAGACAACCACGTCACTGGCACATGGCGATGAACGGCACGGGGATGCGGCGCCACAGTAAAATTTAATTAACATTCACTAAATAAATCAAAACATAACAGATGAGCGAAATCATGCTCAGTACTGCCTATAAGGATCTGGAGAGAGCTCCCAAAGCCAGACCAAGGAGCTACATCATAGTTAAGGGTGGTTCTAGGTAGTGGCTGGAGGGGCCGGTGCCCCCCATCAGTGGTCCTGGAGACCCCACTGTCACCCTAAGAGGAGATTTGATTTTTTAAATTCGTAATTTGGTTGGTGGTAGTGCATTTTTTTTATTTATCTACCCCTCCAACAGAACAATTGCTCCCGCCCCCATCTGAGGTAGCCTAGAACGGCCGCTGTTTGTACAGTGTTCCGGATATCGGTTTTCTCAAGTGACAAGCGAGCAATAGGAATGGCCACTCTTTCATTTCAGTCAGCCCGACTTGCATCCTGCTGGTCAGTGGCATGCCTGTCACCAGGGTCTGCGTCCCACTGACAGGAGTGGTGAATCTCGCCACGTCCATCGAATGGGTGCGCTGCAAGAATGCATCAAAAGCCAAGCTCTGAACCGCAAAACTAAATGTCACTGTTCTGCTGATGGCCAATATACGCAGCTGATGACAGAAGCTGTCAGTTGACTTCCATGATGTTGAAGCGGGGGTGATAAGTGCTGGAATATTACATTTAACTGTTAGTGTTTAAACCTCAGCCACGTGATCCTTTTAGCACGGAGTATCCCAGTGGACCACAACAGGCTGTAATTGCGACAGGCTGCATCAACGAATAATCGCTGTAATACTTCATCAAGGCCAAAGGTTCCCTTTTCACCTTTACTGTGAATAATTGATCATTGTGGTGCTTTAATGTTGCCTGTGCTTTACCTTTATCCTTGTTAATTTTTAATGAATTCATCTTCAGGGAGGCCAGGTGCTGTTCATGTCCTGATGGGAATCAATTGTTTGCCATGGCTTCCCAGAATGCACTGGGTTAAAGCGCCCTTTTGAGGAATTCCTGTGTTTGCTTCTTTCCGCATGACTTGGCGCAGCAAAGCCAGGCTGGAAAATACCTGCTTTTTTTTTTCCTAAAGATATTTTTTAAGCAGATAAAATGACAGTGCTATGAATATAATTCTGTTTATAGCCATAGGGTCCAGCTTATCCTCTTATTTGGAACAGCGACCCCTACAGGGCCATCAATGTTTTATGGAATTTCTACAAAGCACAGCCAGTCACTGGAGGTAAAGGTACCTGGAAATTCAAGGGTTAAACTCTTTGACTTATGATCAGAATGTCTCTGGTTCACTGGACTCTGCTGTTGTACCCTTGAGCAAGATATTCAGTCTGTACAACCAGAGCAAATGTATGAATGAGCTGTATTGGAGGATAATGTGTAAAACAGTAACCTGTGCCAGTCACTGAGGATTAAATCGTCTACCCTGTACCCGGCAGGTGACAAACGACAGGTCACCCCTACTCGCCGCATCTGCCTGATGCTGCCTCCTCAGATTCACTACCGAAATGGCCGAATTAGAGGAGGTGGGTCAGAAGTGACACTTTAATTCCCTCAGGCCGTTATCCATGCGGCCAGCCTGCCGTGAAGACTGTAGACGTGGGATGGCGCATAGAGACTGATTAATCCCCCAGGTGAAGTCCCTAATGACGCCGTTCTTTTCAGAGTGTCAAGCTTCTAGGAGGCACTGGGGAAGATTCAGTTAGGTGGTCTCTGTAGTGAGAGTAGAGGGGGTTTTGGCAGGGAATGGTGCGAGAACGAGGGCAGGGGCACCGTTCCACTCATATATATGACAACGTCGTTACTAGGGGCAATTCTGAGCCTTTGTAGAGGAGCCCAGCACTGCATATTTAATGTCACCGGCTGCTTTAATTGAAAGAGCCGGATTTAGCTTGATGAGAAGACGGCAAGGTCGGCACCCTCAGAACTTCAGTTTTTGTTCCCTGGAGGAGTCTGAGGAGCGTGAGGGGTTACAGTGTGCGTATGACAACACGCCAAGGCATGGCACTGCATGTTTTTTGCAAACGGACCTGGCGAGGGAGCCGCACACTTTGTGCTGCTGCTGTAAATGCAAATGACCCCAGCGAAGGTTCCCCATGCCGCAGAACGCAGAACCGTCGTGTGAGAAAATGTGAGCGGTGGGAATTACACTTCGGTTTAATTAGATCCGCTGATCAAAACTTCGCTTTAAACGAGGATGTCTGGTCCTGTTACCTCAACGTCTCTCCTCATGTTCGTGTGGTGCTGTCAGCCGTTCTTCAGAAACTAGGCTTCCTAGGGGACAGATGTGGAATTTGTCACTGCCTCTGTTCTTCACTGGGCTGGTTATTTCCGACATTCCACAGTTAGCACTTGGTCACATACAAAACGATGCTTTTCCTCATTAATACAATGGAAATTGACATAAATCATTAAGCCTACGTTGTTAGTTGAAGTGTCATTGTGAAAATGAGGCTGACGTGTACAGTAGAGATCCTCACCTACCTATTGGGACTTGGGTCCTAGTTCTGGGTTCTTAACCATGTAGAACCCGCCACCCATGTTCCTGGATTTGTTATGGTACTTCATCTAAGGCTGCACGTGGAGATAGTGTCAACTCGGTTGGCAGTGATGCCACAGTGAATCGTTCGGGTTACCCAACAGATCTGTCCATGGCACAGAAGACACACACACACACACACACACACACACACACACACACACACACACATAAACTCTGGTCTGACTGTAGCATGGGGGGTGCCCTTGGTGAAGGGAAGCAGTGAGCAGGGGTGCCGTCAAGCATGCCACAGCCGTGAAATCAAGTCCACTCCTTTAATTAGCAGCCCCGTCGCCAGTGGTAATCGCTGCTCCAGTGTTTATCAGCCGTGGCCTTTTGCGGGTCATTTTTTTTTCCCGGAGTCTTATTTGAGTTCCTACCTCCACGAGGGATTTGGGGGGAGCAGCTTTAATGAAGTCGGTTTTGGCTGTACATAGATCCTCTTTGATCAAGCGTATCTGCTCCAGCACCGCCAGCTTCTTTAACTGGCCTTATCTTACTCTCTTCATGGCCATGAATCTGATGAGCCCGCGCCGGGCCCCTCCGCGGGACAGCCCGAAAGCACTGCTTGCCTCCAGCCAATACGCTCCCTATAACCATCTTCACACCATCCACAATGAAGTTCACCCAATAATAGTTAGCTTTCCCTTCTGCTCTGTGCACGCAGCATGTGCCCATTTCTACCCACCGCCGGCTGCGTTATTGGCTTAACGAGTCTTCGCAATGAGGTGCACAAGTAGACGGAACCCCGTAAACCAGTCCATAACTGCTGATGCACAGAAACAGGGCAGGATATTGAAGAAGAAGTAAAATGACCCGCTCCATGCTAATCAATACCTCCAGTAGCTCCATGGCAAGAATGTACACTGCGCTGGTATCTAATGGACAAGAGCAAAGTGGAAAGGTGTCGGGAGTGATGTCGGTTGGCCACTGATGATATTCTGATGTGCTGCGGCAGGGGGTGTGGTGGGAGTAGGTGGGGCTCGATCATGAGGCAGTGAAGAGGTGCTCTATGTGTGATTTTGCATTCAGTAGTCCTGGAGACCACAGAGGACCTCGACGAGTATGGGGATGGGGGCAACAAGAGATGGAGATGACAGAAAGCACACAGCGGGGGCAGGGACTGAGACCTTCACCGTTACGGAAATGACTCGCCCGGAGAGCGAGCTGCAGGGCAGAATGGGACTAACAGTACTGGGCGAGAGTCAGGTCCAACAAGTTCCAGACTGGTCCCACCACATGACGATTCGTCTATGTTTTTTTCACATGTTATTAGCTAAGCCTGTCTGGTTCCTTCCATGACCATCTGCAAAGATGGAGACTGAAAGACCAGAGACCCTCACCCAGGGGTCGGATCAAAAGTATCAAAGCCCCCCGATTCACCAAGTTATGCTGCCCGTGGTTGGTCGATGATTCCATGGTCATCGTGGGAGCTCATTAACATGAACTGATACGAGGAGTGAAAAGAGATGTTATGTTAGACGGATATTTAAAAATAATTACCTGGAAAAAGAGAAGTACCGGGGGTATCGTTTTTTATTAGTTTAAGACATGGTGAAAAACAAGTTGGATGTATTTCAGACAGCTTCATTAACCTCTATTTTCACCCTCGTTTTCTCCATCTGGGCAAAGTATAATCACTTTTCATGGAAGAAAAACCATTAAAAAAATGTCCATGTGCTCAATTTGGACGAAGTACTGGAACAGTGAGTAAATAATGTGCTTTGTTGTTGGCATTGTTGGAGAAAGTAAATGTGCAATGAGGATATGTGAGGAAGTTCTTTTAAAACATTTTCCCTGGCTGGATGAGTTGTGTTACACCATGATATTATAGGCATCTAAGAACACTAAAGGCGTTACAATTGTTTTGATTGCAACAATTTATTGCTATGATGTTATTGCTATTGCTACAACACCAAAATGGCATCACGCGTAATCTCCTGGCAGCCATATTGAACAATCTCTCCAATCTCCTGGGACAGTCCAGGTGAAGCCGGGGTGCGATGAAATGAGAATGGATTTTGCTGTTAGCTGGAATCTATTATTCAGAAGTGGATATGCCAACAGTGACCATATCCCCGTACTGTCGGAAAAACTCGAAGGAAATTAACGAACGGCAGCAGCATTTCATTTATTTTATCTGTTCCTGAGGGGGCAGTTGGCACTTCCTGGCAGGGTACAATCAGTAAAGTGATATTTTGTGAACTTTGGCACCTGTCATAATTCCTATATATATATTCCATAATGCCTGTTTCAGCTTCCAAAGCCTCCACATGTGCGTCCCCCCCCCCCCCCCCCCCCCCCCCCGCCCCCACGCAATATATCACCGTTGGGCCCTTGAGCAAGGCCCTTAACCCCAAAAACTGTTTCAGGGGCATCAGATAAATACATACACACGTGTGTGTTACTCCGACATGAGTGTAGACGCACGGAGAACAAGACGTGATATATGAAAACAAATTCCTATGTCCCTGAACTCGCACTTACCCAAATAGCACGTGAAATGAATTATCATCAATATTACACCCAGGACTACCTCTGTACAAACCCCAGATACACGAATGACAACTTTTGGCCATGACTGTCAAAGTGGCCTCCGAGCAAATAGTCAATTATAGAGCCTCCACCTCCGGCCAAGCTGCCTCCAAACATCGCCTTCCACCTAAGGCGGGTCAAGGAGGAGGTGTTTTGAGCCAAGTCTTCGTCAAGGCATTAACCGCAACACTCCTGTGTTGTTCGCTACGGTGGCCCTCTGCATAGCCTTCCTGAGGAGCGGCCACCTGCCCGTTGTCACACAGGAAACGGGCCAACTGAAGCGGTGTCTGGTACTAGTCGCCATGCCAACTCGAGCGCTGCCTGACTGTAGAAAAGGAGTGTCAGTCATCCATCTTCATGTAACATATACAGTATCGCTCAGGGAGGAAAGAGTATGTGCTATTATTTTTACAACAAGAAGCATATCTTTTTCGAAGGAATCATGGAAAATCGCAAACATGCCCCAGTATCTGACATTCTAGAGAAAGGCCATTTTATTTTTTGTGGGGATCAAGAATTAAATTAATTAAAAGCAAAAACTGCAAAATATTTGCCTCATAATTGTCTGATGTGACATAAGCATTTAATACGGCTGGCTGTTTCACATAATTGAGGTATAAGGTGAGGGGAGGGGTGATTCTCTTACCTTTATCTCAGTTCTGCGTGAGGCTGGCCTATTTTGGTGTTTTGTACAGCTGTGGAAAGTGCTTGGTTTGCTTCTAGAAATAATAATTTAGAGGAAGAATGTTCAATGTTTACAACCTCCAGGATGAGTCACTAGTGAGTCATTGGGTGAAAATACCATTTTTACCCCACGACTCAGTGTAATATTCAAAATAATGACACATTGTTTGGAAAACAGGCCAATCGTTTTGAGCCTTATTGGTCAATGAAAATGGCTTCTTAGATATTAATTGCACCACCCCACCCCTGCGGTGATGCAGTGTGCCCTTATGCACCATTATCCCAAAATACCCATTTCCTCTATATTCCTTTTAATATATGATTACTTATTTTCATAAATATCTCTTGGTAATTCAGTTTTTCTTGCCTAAAACTGTTGCTATGCATTTACTACTGAAGTTACAGTGACGGATGATGTTTGCATTATCTGTGTGAGAGTGGTTATCGACTGGCTTTCATTGGTTTGTTTTCAGTTCGTTAACAGGTGTATTGCATCAAAAACAGAATCAGATCAGTGCTCATTTTCCAAACTGAACCAAGAAGGACTGAAACCTGGAAAGCGATTGGTCTCCCGTGTCGCTAAGAAACGATTTTATTCCATTTTTTGTAATATTATGGCATCCTGCCATTTCCTAATGACTGTGAGTGGTGAGCATTGCTTAACAGTGCTGCTCTGTGTTTATCACATTAGCGAAAAGACTGTAGGTGGATGTATGGAGATCTGTCTCACTGGGGAGATCAGCCAAGTGAGACAAATCACTTTAAACAAAGCCGAATGGAAGCCTATTGGCTGGCGAATACCAATTCCAGGCTAACAGAACCCAACGGAAGGGATCGAGTTAAAGTGAGAGGAAGAGGAGCTTTGCAACTTCCTCACATGCCATCCACGTTTTACAAACAGGTGGGCTTAATACCCTGTCGGTCGCAGACGTTTTAACACCAAGGAGACCCCAAAAGATAAGTTACATTTAGCATTTTTGGTGACACCTTTAGCTGGACCAACTTTTGACTTTTTATATTGTCGAACATTTAACGGGTTCAGGTCAAGCACCTCTCTACTGGCTTGTAAGTTGAAGATTGAAATCTACATCCTAATCCAGTGCGCCACTGCGCCACACGATCAGTTAGCCAGAGGAGATTTGGAAAGTCAACAATGCATTAGCCATTTCAGATATTAACTTTAATTGAATGTTAAGTAAACACTGCCTTTGTTACACTACTTCTGCCCTCAGGTAGTATGTTTGTGTAAACATCCTTGAATGAAACATCCTATTTTATCCGCACCTCTAGTAATATAGTAATTCCTATTTATCAAATATCATTTTATAACCCTTTTAGCTTTGAAAGTACCTCTTCCAGTGTTTGCACCTTCATGGTGGGAAGGGAAAATGCCGGCCTTCCCACAATCCACCTCAGGAAGGTGAAGGCACTTCGGCAATCCTTTTTTGGGACCCCCGTCCTGATGCAAGTTCAGCTAAATGCTCACCTTCTGCATGGGAGAGAGATGGCCCCTTGTCACGTGTGACACCTGTCCAGGTCGGTTCCCGCTGATCCAAGTGGCATCCAGATGGACGCTGGTCACAGAACCAGTGGGCTGACAGGACCAGCGTGAGGCGATGCTGTGGGTCCATCATGCAGCCAGGACACACGAGAGACCTGTCATTCTGATGCTCCGATTTCTATTAAAAGACACCCTCCATACTATTTCTGTACCGTTCTGACCACGCTGCCAGTCTGCTGCTTTTCATTTAGCCCTGTGCCAACCCAGCATTTTCAGTGCTACTCTTGGTGGCTCTTGGCACGTCTGGAATACTGATCTGTTGCATTCTCTGCCTCGCAGGACTCATCCACTGAACGGCACATCTTGGTTTCATAACCTGCATCCGCTGATGACTTAACGCCTCGCTCTTGGATATTTACGTACTGTCACATTTACCCACCTTAGCTCGACACACTGTAGTCGAGCAAAACAAGGCTGAATAAACAAACAAAACATGTTACCCAGCCATGCAAAACCTAAACACATAACAGTGAAATTTAAGAGGTGGTCTTCATTTCCCAACCCACCCTATTTACTGCAGATTCTAGGAAATCAACCCTCTATCGCCTCCTTGTGCACCTGCCTTGGGCTAGGATAACCAGACTGTTAACTGGTTTAATTCAGATTCCACATTGACTTCTTTCTCCCTTTCTTTTCCATCAGTGTCTCTGAAGGGCTTTGATGTTTGCTGCTAGTCTCAGCAATGAGGTCCTGTTAAAAAAAAAAACCTTCCTGCTATGATCGGTGTTGACTGCAAATAAAACAGACAGCCAAATGGAAAAAAGGCAAGCGAGCCCCCGCAACATCTGCAGGGTCTCCACTCAGTTTCAGTTTACGTGGCCCATCTGCCTGCAATGCCTGCATGAAGCGCAGGTGTTAACCTCGCTGTGTTCAACGCCTAGGTCTCTGTTCCAATTAGTTGCCACCCAAACGCCAGATTCTCTACAACAGCATGGAGCGTTTGCGGTATGGACGAGGTGCGATCCAGCAGACGTTTCACAGGCTAATCTTCAATCACTGTTGCACGAAGACTCAGCATGTTACTGAGTCTCTGGAGGGAATATGTTCACGTTTTACTGCCCCATCCACCAGCCTTCTTGCGGAATAGTAAATGAGGCACGGCTGTTTGAGTTTCCAAGGAACATTTAATTTTCAGTTACGGTTGGGGAGTGAGGGGGTCTTTTACAGGATGTTACATCTATTCAGGAACGGTGTGCTGGCAAAATGAAAGAGCTATCAGTCCATATCCAAGTCTTTAAAACAACCAGCTACGCGGAAAGTGAGCGGGAGAAAAATCTCAGTATGTTTTCCTGCTGGAACAGACGCACACTCTCAGCAAGCAGGAACCGTTACAGGACCGTTAAGAACGTAATGAGAACGTTATTGGACGTTGTGGGAACGTTCCGTTTGCTGGGCTGGTGTCTTATTAGTACAATTGTGGCAGATTAATCGTGACGAAGTTGACATCGCTCATTCTTCATTCATTTAAGTTTGTTTCCCTTTGTTTTTCCGTGGTCTTTGCCGGGAGAAAAATTTTAAAAAGAATTATAGGTACAAATTTTCCCACCGTGAGAGTTGCTGTAAATATGCACATTTCGCTTCGTGCTCGACTTTCCATCGAATATCAGATGCCAGAATGTTTGCCGAAAGTATGCGGAAGCCCAGCAGCCGAGGGCCCTGGCGCCTTTTCTCGAATCCGAGATGTACCGAGTGATGTACTTAGCAATTTAATCAATAAGGCGTATCCACATGAAGTCTCTGGCATTATATTCATATACTACTTTGAAAGACTGGCGTCTGTGGAAGGGCGAGCTTGTGTACCCCAATTAACAAGTGTTCAATTTCACGGTAAAGGTAATTTGTCGCAGTTTATGGCGTTTTAAGTGTCGCCTTTCCTTCTGCAGCGTACTTTTCTTGCGGTGATTTACAGTTTGGCATCCTGCGGGTTCTGGAATGGTTTTCTGTTTTAGTATAAAATACAAAAAATATTTTGTCGTTTTTAATTCTACTGAGTAAATTGCATAGAAGCATGAATATTAAAAGAAATATATGCAGACATTGCTGATATAAGCAAGAAATGGAGCATGAAAAATTGCATCTTGCCTGCACTTTAATTTCAGGTTATGTTTTGGCATTTTTATCATTGCATTATTTATATTTTGGGTCTGATTATTTTGACACAGTTATTGGATAACTAGTCATGGTTAATTTTAATGGTATCCCATAATTCATTTGGACATGATTATAGCCCTCATCCTGGTACATTTATTTTCAACCTAAAGCCACTCTTCAGAATGTGATTTCAGGTGTTCCTGCCCTCAGTACTGGGCTATAGTCTATTTTATGTTCTGCATCATGTTTGTTGTGTTCTGCCATGTTTTTCAGTCTATAATGAAATGTAATGTTGCTCCTAAATTATTGTTAAGTGCTTTGGGATGCCTGAGGTGGGAGGGGCGCTGTATAAAAATAAATTGGTATATTTGATGGTTGCAGCCACATTCCTTAGAGTCTGTCTTGTATAAGACTGATTTCTATTCATATGTCCACACCGAGGTTGGTAGACTGGATGTAAATAATACAATGGCGATTTCTCCGAAGCTCCGGCCAGTCGGTGATGCCCTTCGGGCTGTAGGGTAGGAGTCGACCCCCAAGAGTTATCTTAATAGCATATATCCCACCCAAATTCAGAATCGGGCACACCACTTTTATCGTACAGCTAAAATGAAGACCAGGAAAAGTGAATTAATGATAACAAAGGCAGTTTAATAAACTATCTACCGAGAGGAAGCGTCCGATCAGATTAAAATTGCTTTATCAAATTACAACCTCTTTCCAGTTTCACAGTAATAGCAGCACCATAAGCTAGACAGCTTCAATGCACCACCTGTCATCAGAGGGGATAGTGTGATTTTATATCTGTGTGTGTGTTTGTATTTGCATTGTTTTTTTTTAGTGCCACGCACTCCCATAATTTGTTTTGCTTCTCGCTGTTAAACTCCATTAGGACTCCATCATCTTCCCATCTGTTGGCGACCAACAGCAGAGCCGCTCAGGAGGAACGAGATGTGAAATGGTAGTAAGGGTGGTCTTGGCCAGCACAGCCCTCGGGGACTTGCTTAACCCCGTCTTTCTCATGCTCTTCTGATGGTACCCCTCCTCCTTTTTTTTCCAAAAGTAGTTGCAGAACCCCCCCCCCCCCCCCCCCCCCCCCCCCCCCCCCCCCCCCCCCTCCCCCCTCCCCCCCACCCCCCCCCCCGTATGCTCACCCGGCGGCCCCCCGCCGCCAGCTGTCCCCTCACT
>JAACJT020002383.1:0-12225 GCA_009936485.2 Gymnarchus niloticus
CGTACAGCCCATTCCAAGACACATCCGTACAGCCCATTCCAACACAGATCCGCACAGCCCATTCCAACACAGATCCGTACAGCCCATTCCAACACAGATCCACACAGCCCATTCCAATACAGATCCACACAGCCCATTCCAACACAGATCCACACAGCCCATTCCAAGGCAGATCCGTACAGCCCATTCCAAGGCAGATCCGTACAGCCCATTCCAAGGCAGATCCGTACAGCCCATTCCAACACAGATCCGTACAGCCCATTCCAACACAGATCCGCACAGCCCATTCCAACACAGATCCGTACAGCCCATTCCAATACAGATCCACACAGCCCATTCTAAGAAGGCATCCGGACTGCGCATGCTCCGCCCAGCTAAATTAATAAATAAATGCCGTTACCAGAAGATCTCGCGATATTTCCGCCCGGGAAACGGAATGTTTACCCTGGAAACCGGGACGGGCTCTATTAAAGGTAAGCGCTCCTTGAAGTTCTTCTTCTTTTGCCATCAAGCGTTTAAATGGAGTTAATGACATGAGGTCAGGAGTGGGACTGATGCATTCATGGTGAAGACTCGTCCATCCCGAGGCTGAGGTTCAGCCGCCCACCGGCACCGTGGGGCCCCAGGAGCTGATGGAGCACCGAGCGGATCATCCGCTGCCCTCCGGCTCTGCGCCGTGTGTCTGCCGCATGCTGGAGCTTCGTGTTCCTGAGGCCGAGCTTCCAGAAATACGCCGCCTGCTGGGGGGCGCTCTGCTTGACCAGTGTGCCGAGATGCACTGCGAGGTAGGGCCGGCACTGATGACCCATGGTCCGGTCCGGGTCCCGGGTCACCCCTCTGACACCAGCAGAAACCACTAAGGCTGTTTAAAGCTCGCCATTCGGGGAGAATAATAACTGAGAGTCCGGAGTGATGCATGGCAGGTCACAGCTGGGCTGCCTCTGTAATCTGGACTCCAGGAGGTGGGCCTGAGTTCTGGTATCTGGATGCTTTATTGATGTTCACCTTCTGGAAGAGTCTTAACAGACGCAGCACGGCCAGGACGGTGTGGAGCTATGGGACGGTCTCTTGGCATCTGCCGGTCAGTCTTGGAGGAATGTGCACTTTGGGAGAGTGAACCGTAAATGACCAGACTGGCGTTCCTCTTGAAAGCTGCCACGAAAATCAGTCATTTTTCCCAAGAATTTCAAATCATTCGTCATTAAATATTTTGAAATTTCCCACGTCACGCATGATCCTTAAACAGAAATGGAATTAAAAATAGCACCTGTAAATAAGCATAGCTGACTCAGATTCAAAGACGTGTCTCACGGAGCCCGAGGCTTCTGAATGACAACTCTAACACTTTTTCATTCTTCTAAAGGAAGGCTTTTGGTGTAAGTCGTCTGCTGAAAATTCATTAGGCTTATCATTAGCTTAATGGGTCAGGGAGCAACAATTGGGTTAAAAAGAGCCGTGTCGGCTTTTCAGCCAGTCCGCTCAGAACACACACCAGCTGCGTGTTTTTGTGTGAGCTGTAAGCACAGAGCTCCATTCACCTGCAGCAGTGCCTTCACCTATTTGCTCTGTATACTTTGTCCCTCCTGCCTTTTCCACTCTCAGTAGGACCTTTTTACTGATTCAGGTTGAATTGTGGCTGCAAATCTGGAGGGACACTGTCTGCAGGCCACCTAGCAGGTTCAAGGAACCCCACACATCTCTGGCTGATCCCCCCAGGATCAAAGAGCTCCTGAGGGATGAAATTCGGCTGCTGCTGCTTGCTGTGCAAGACAAAGCCAGCAGGGAAGGCAGGTGAGATCTCCTGTAAGACCTGGTGCAGCCTGAAATCCTCTAGTGTAGTTTGTCTCAGGGCTGTGAAAAAGGGCAGAAATGATCAGGAATTAATGTCAGCCTCAGTCCCTGAACCCCAAACCACCGGCAGGAAGCTGGCTTTGAATGGAGAGCCTAGTAGGCACCTGTTAGTGTGAGTAAATAGAATTTACTAATCTACCAAAGAAATAGGCACAGTTTAGCGGGTGCTCCAGGGTTCTAACACCCACAGGGAAATCTCAGAATTAATGGTTCAATGCAACAACCGGATGCGAATCTGGAAGTAACAGAGAACGAGAAATAAGCTCCGAAATGAGCAACACTACAATATCAGCACCTCGCATTTTCTCATCGCCACCCCTCTCCCCACTCATACCATTTTCTCATGGTGGTTGTGTTCCTGGGGTACTGATATTTTGGGCACCCACCAGCAGAAACATAAATCAGCACCCTTGGCCGATTGCTCATGTGAGGCTTCGTCAGAGGGCTAGTGATTCACACTCATTGTGACAGACTGTGTCTCCTGTTGCTGAGACTGTCCCCATCGCCTTTTTGCCGCTTTGGTGTGGTCAGTTATTAATGTTTCTGACAAGGTCACTTGAGGGAACATGATCCTACTGTCATGGAAATAATGATAATAGTAATAATTATGGTAATCCAGGCCAGTCTGAGTTTCTTCTGTTCCTTTATTCTCAGCCAAGGATGGACAGACACGGAAATACACACTGAGGGGAGGAAAGTCTCCCCTTTTACACCTAAGCTGTTGTTGTTTTTCTCACATCTTGGGTAATGCTTATCTAATAACGTTCTAACAATGTCTTTCCTGCTAGTTGTTTACAGTCATATCTAATCCCCGATCCTCCCTCCCAGCGGCGAGTGAGCGACTTCACGGATGTGATGATGTGCACTCACAGGGAACATTTTCTCTCTCCCCAGGCTTAATTAGCTCTATAATGTCATGTGTTTTTTCATCTTGTAGTGAGAGTACATCCATAAGTGAAATATTTCTATGGTGTTACCCAAGCCTTCCTAAGTCTATTTGCTTTCTCACAGAGAATCCCTTCTTCACTAACCAACTATCTGCGTAATACCGTTTACAAGCCTCGTTCTCAAATATACACGTGTGTGTGTGTGTGTGTGTGTGTGTGTGTGTGTGTGTGTCCATATGCAAAACAAAGTGAGATGTATGAAAATGTTTATTAATATACCATGTGACATAATCCTGGTGGCTAATAAATGAAATACTAATACATGAAGTAACCCTAATGGTTCACCTCATATCTTTCTCAGAAGCCGACCTTGACAAAGTGTAGATGCTGGGGGCACCTCAGCCCCCTTCATCTGAGCATGAAACACCGTAAGCAATTAAAACTTTATTTCCCCAGTCCGAGCCTTCAGCACGGCTGACCTTTCAAAGCCTCTCACATGAGCACAACATGAACCTGTCATCTCCATTCTTTCTTCTAACAGGCATGTCATAGTATACTTTTAATGCAAGCATTGAATACACTTTGCAATACAATATTTTCTTCCACACTGTCCACTGTCCAGAAGAAACTCACACAAGATCTTTTTCATCTCCATGCTCATCTGTGCCAATGAACGCTTTGCTCCTAATTCCATGGCTGCTGCTCCCAACATGCCCATGTGTAACGATCACCGCCAGTGATGCACTAGACAGTTGAAGTGAGGGCATGTGAGAACGTGTGTTGCTTATCCCATTTGTCCACACTTGCCTTGCAACCCAAGGGGCATCTGTCTTTTCTAATATTTAAAACATTAAAAAACAGGGGTCCTAAAACAGACCCTTGTGGAACACCAGAGAGATGTGTTCATTTGTCCTGAGCAAAGTTTGCCTTCTTCTGAATGGGTACTTTTATCGTCACACGAAGAACTCCTTTAACTTTGTACTGTGGTGCTCTAAAATAGACAGCAACTTCTCCAAAATTTCCCCGACAGCGATGGCGTTGCAGCTGTGTCCCGTTACAGCCATGACGTGGTGCGCTACGTGATGGCTGGTGACAAGCGTCAGCAGCATGACGATCCCCAGCTTGTCTTGTGTCACCAGGATGTGAGGTCAGCCTGTCATCTTAACACTGCCAGTTCCTTTAGAGGTTCGGCTAATGACACGGGAGGTGGACGTGTCACTTTCCAAGGTTTAATTTGGCCCCCTCTCACTGCTCTCTACCCATTTAAAGACACTCCAACCCTGATCATTGATAACCTCCACAGAACAGCTCACGTTTAATGTTAGATTTTCCCATTTTTTAAAAACCACGTGTGATCTGAATGTTTGAGAGGCTAGTATAGTTGGCCCAGTAGTAATCCTGTCCTGCCTCTCTACTCTGCACACTGAACTCAGCTACAGTAAATCCTTATCCACGCCACTCACGCCTGACTATCTTTCTGTAGATCCTTGTCAAGATGTCAAAGTGACATGGAGGCCATGAAGGACAAGCTGACGATGGGGCACATCGATGAGGTTGTGGAACACCTAAAGTGAGCACTATGTTCTGATCAATGCCTCAGCTGCTTTCTCCATCTGACACTTACCTATTGAGATTGCTGGGGTCATGATAAAAATGGCATCCGGGTGTGTTGTAGAAACGATGCGTATGACCCTGCAAGAACTCAGAGAAGTCGTTAATGACAGGCAGGCCATGTGGTCAGCAAGGGCTGGCTCAACTAAACTATTGAACGAGAATGTGTTGTTTTACTCCATATTTTATAAAAAGTGGTAAAAACAGCAGGACGTAAGCCCTTTGCAACCATGATGGTCATGTTATAATCTCTGTAGCTTTGCTGACCTAAAGTCCGTTATCATACCGGGATGCAGATGGAGAAACACAGAAAATGAAACTGTCATCTTCTGATGTGTGTATATAAGGAGCTCATGTGAACAGAACATCACATGCTTTGATGTCCAGTTCAGCTTTGCTGGACATGCATTTGAGGAAATTGTTGTACCTCATTTTTCACATTGTATTAATGATCTTAAGGAACTTGTCTTGCCCAGTCCTGGCCAGAGGAGGATGGGCTTCCCCCTTGAGTCTGGTTCTTTCCAAGGTTTCTTCCTCCTGAGAGAGTTTTTCCTTGCCACTGTTGCCTTTGACGTAATCTCTGTGGACCTTGGTCCCAGGACTATGCAAAGTGCTTTGCAACAATAGTCCTTGTTAAAGGCACTACATAAGTAAAATTGCATTGAATTGTCATCCTGATTAATCACATATAGCCATTCTGTTCCTATTGATGCAATGAAAACATTTAACAGACTCAGGGTCTCTATTACTGGTGCCAGACCATTTCCATCAGCTTCGTTTATCTGTGTCCATTGAAGGGCTTCAGCAAACACCTGCATGGAACTCAGGATCTTGGAGGCTTGGGGCTTTTATGCTGGTCTTTGAGAAAGAGCATCTAGCTACCAAAAATAGTTTTTTGTAGTGTTTACATGTAGACAGAGCAGAACATCCTGTGTCATTGAACATTTTGAAGTTTTGCCTAAGATTCAGAATGAAATATTGCTCCTTGTCCACAGCTCATTTGGATCCTTCCTCTGATTTCCTCAACTGTCACCCTACTGGGTGTTGAGGGTCTCTGCATCCACAGCTGTGCTGAGAGTAGAATGCAGAAGATCACGTTGGGGTAAGGGGGGTGCTGTGGGGGTGTCTCCTCGCTCCCACAGAACAAAAGCCCCTTTGTGAGGAAACGAGAAGCAAGCCTGAGGCCTTAGCCAGTGCGCTTGTACGAAATCCCGGGCAGAAGTGGGCGAGTACACCCAAGCAGGGAGCTTCGTGTGATATTCCCCGGTGGACACAATGATCCTCAGGGTTCGGGGTGGGTCCCATTGTTGCTGCTACTGGCAACTGTGAAAAGGGAGAGTTAGGGAAGTGGAACAAAGCTGGCAGGTATTCACAAGGTCCATGATGATAGTGGGGATTATTGAGCTTATTACAAGCTGTTGGGTTTCTCAAAAGGTAAGTGATAAATGTCTGTAACACAATGGAAATGTAATTATGGCCCATTGGTATCTGTGACACACATTAACCTGTATGATCTTCTCATGCACAGATCTGCCCTAACAGAGGAATATCAGGCACTGAGAAGAGAAGCTGAGTTTTTACAGGTCAGCTTTTGACAGACTTGTTCAGAAGTTGTTACTGCCCTGAGGGTCATGTCATCCTTTACTGCCCTGAGGGTCATGTCATCCGTTACTGCCCTGAGGGTCATGTCATCCGTTACTGCCCTGAGGGTCATGTCGTCCGTTACTGCCCTAAGGGTCTTGTCATCCTTTACTGCCCTGAGGGTCTTGTCATCCTTTACTGGACTAAGGGTCTTGTCATCCATTACTGGACTAAGGGTCTTGTCGTCCGTTACTGCCCTAAGGGTCTTGTCGTCCTTTACTGCCCTGAGTGTCTTGTCGTCCTTTACTGCCCTGAGTGTCTTGTCGTCCTTTACTGCCCTGAGGGTCATGTCATCCATTACTGGACTAAGGGTCATGTCATCCATTACTGGACTAAGGGTCATGTCGTCCGTTACTGGACTAAGGGTCATGTCATCCATTACTGGACTAAGGGTCTTGTCGTCCGTTACTGGACTAAGGGTCTTGTCGTCCGTTACTGCCCTAAGGGTCTTGTCATCCTTTACTGCCCTAAGGGTCTTGTCATCCGTTACTGCCCTGAGGGCCATGTCATCCGTTACTGCCCTAAGGGTCTTGTCATGTGTCTTTAGTCATCTGCTTTACCTTTAACTCTGTCATGAAGTCTTCAACCGTTTTGTGTCTATGGAGTGAGTAGGAGGAGCTGCGATTTATAAATGCTGCATCTGTACTCAGTAGTAGGGTCACCACACTTTGACTCCATCAGAGCAAAGCTTGAGTACACCACCTAATTCCCCCTGTAAGGTGGGCAAACAGTGGGCAGTGTTTTCAAACTTAATGTTTTCTGGTATCCCTGGTTAGTTTGGTTGCGGGTTCTTGAACCACCATATGCTTGTAGGCTGGGTTTGGATCTAGGTGGCTTACAGGTTTAAGAAGCCGCACCACCATCCTGAGGGGGTAACGTTTAATTGGCCACACAGTCTCTCTATGTGGTGTCCATTCTCTGCCCACTCCTGGCTTTCCCACGCATTCATGTGCAGAGTTTTCGATTTATCTTTGCCATTGTGTTTGGTTACTTTTCTTTTTCTGCTTAAAGTAACAGTGTATCAACATGCTTGTATTTATTTTAGAACACACAGCACCCTGTTTGTTCCTCGAGTGTGGACTTAATAAATGTCTAATTCGGTTTATTTTTACAGTACCACAAGACTTTTAACAGGAGTGTGTGGTCATCAGGGACATCGCTAGACCTATTTTATGGGGGTGTTAGCCCCCCAAATAAATGCACATTAATTCATTTTAAGTAGTGCTTTCTTCCTAATTAATTTTTTCCCCACTAAAATATGTTTAAAACCTGGCATAGCGTCTCCAAATTAAGACAAGTCTTAAAAGTGGGCACTAGGACCTCAGGCAAGCAACAAGCTGGTAAGCTGCCGCTGCGTTAATCAAGAGTTTCGTTTTGTTAGAATTACAAATATTACAAGGCGGGAATCTCAGGTTCAGTCGCCATCCTGGGTAACTGCACAGAGCATGTAAAGCCAGAAGCTAATTAACTAAATGAAGTTCTTGAGATTGAAACTGCCAGATTGTTACTGGTTGTGCCTCCTTTTACTCACTGTAGCATTAATACTAGACTAGAGCTGGTCGGCTGACATGAGCATCGATGAGACCCTATTTTAGCCTAAGCGGGATTTAAAAAAACTTCACAGCCACTGAGAGTGGAAAAAAGCAAAGGAGACGATGACCTTGACGGCACTGCGGTATTTCCAAGCAAACTGAAGCAATCATGTAGGAAACATTGTTTTATTTTATAATCAGTGAAAATTTCTCATGCTGTTGATCATAATGTAACAGTAATTTTACAACTTATGTCGATTTCTGAGTGAACGATATTAAACCTTTCTGACATTCACTTGAAACCTACTGTAGCCAAATTCCTTCCATCTGTAAGTCTCTAGTGGCAGTCCTGGTGGTAATTACAACGTATATTAAATGCTGTATATTAAAATGTACAAAAATGTTAATGGTTCATTGGTCAGACATGGATTAAGAATTACTTTTCATAGCTGATTCAGTCTATTTAGGCACCCGAAGATTGCTATTACCATGTTTGTTTTGTTCCAGGTCTGTGTAGAGCAGGAGTTCCTCAGCCAAGTCCCGGAGCCCACTTTGGAAGGTTAGCCCTTACCTCAGATCAGTGCAGGCCCCCCTAAGAACTACTGAGAATTCGGCTAGACTGAAATCCAGACCAACAGTCAGAATTAGTTTGAGTCCCAGACACGACTAGAGACACAAGTTTGGCACATGAACACCAGAATTTATGGAGAAAGTCTGGTTGTAATAGTTCGTTAGAATAACCTTAAGGATAAGGAAATACGGACCAGTTCATGTTCACAAAGATCTTGAAATTTTGGATGGCTAACTACCTTGCAACCTGTGCCTCAGCGCCATCTGGTGGCTCAAAAGTGTGACTATCAATAGTTTGTTAGTGCGCATGTAGGCAATAAGCATGGCTAAAACAGGCATAGATCATACAAAAATGAAACGAGTGCAACTTTTTTGTAATTTTTGACTCGGAACCAAACTGGGGGAGGCAGCCCTCTGATTTAAAGGAAGAAATCCAGCTCCTTAGTGTGGGTCAGTGTCTGGGGGAGACCTTCTGGCTCTGGCGCCTTGGGCCGCGTGCTTCAAGAAGCACAGGCGTGTCTATCAGGTTGTGTGAGGTAGTGACTGAACTGCACACAGCACCTGCTGAGCTGATGAGCAGGTAACTGGTGGAAAGGTGGGCCTTTTCAGTCAGTGGGAAGTGTGCCAACATCCAGCAGTGGTCAATTGCAGACCCTAGCCCTAAACTTTCTCTGCTAAATATAAAAACTCATCTTTTATTCTACTTTTTCCTTGTGTCCTTTAAATAATTTCAACGTAGTTCCTTTGCAAATTTTGAGCACTAGCTAGATGGGTTACTTATAACTAATTAAATCTGTTAAGACTGATGGCCCCAAATGAATCACATTCTGTTCCATTGGCCATTGTGAAAGCAAAACACACCTATCAGCACAAACTAGTGGATACTAACAGATGACACTTACATAATTTGCCGGAACTCAGTGAAAAGGTTTTTGGTCAGATTGAGGAGAAAGCCGTGACATTCAGTGATGGGAGGCTTATGAAATGACCTGATTTGACCTGAAGGGGGAGCCCATGTACCATAAGTCCTTCTGCCTGCAGAGCTGAGGAGGGAGAGGAGACTCTTGGAGCAGGAGCTGAGCTGTCCCAGTATCTCATTAAGGTGGGCCTTTATGTCTCTTTAATTTTCACCAATGTTCACACCATGGCTGCACAGATAGATGATCTGTCTTTTGTAGCTGCTTTTCCAGGAAGCAGTCCTTCCTCACACACTGTGGACACTTTAGACAGACACATGGCCACAGCGGGTTTGGAAGTATGACCCCATCCTGCAGCTCATACTGAATAAATTAGTGTCACTGGTGACCACGTTATCACCAAATGTGAACCTAAAAATGCTCCTCACTGGGTGTCTTGTGATTATTTTTCCAGGCCTGCAGAGTTAACCACTTCCACCCAACATAGTTTGAAGTTCACCCAGCTCAGTGCGCAGATACCCCCACTAGACAGAACCATACGGTCGAGCACACCAAACCCACGGCATGATGACCAGCTGTTCTCTCAGTGCGGCGTGGACCTGCCGCTTCATGGATCAGGGGGCTGGTCTCCTGAATCATCCTGGAATCTGTGTCAGGAATCACCTAGGATACGTGGGCTTCAGGACAGGAGCCTGAGTCCAGAGACCGTGACTGTGGCGGAAGGCAAGTGCTCAAGCCTCTCGCTGGCCCCAGTCGTCAGAGCCAAGTGCCCTCATCAGCCTCCGCTGGGCATCTTGTTGCCTGTGCCACCTGCAGCTCACAGACCCACCAGCAGGAGGCAGTCTTCAGCAAGACGTCTGCGTCTCCTGCAAACTGACGGCCTGGTTAGTCTTACCTGATGACGTGCATTGTACTCTCAAGCCTGGTAAGTAAGGCTGACGTTCTACAAACATTCATCCTTCAAACCCAACTGTGTCTTTAGAGAAGGAATAAACAGCCAAGAGACAGGAATTTTAATTTTTCAGATGAACTTGTAAACTGGACTGTGACAGGCTTTCAGAACCTCCTGTGAACATTATAACATGGAGAAGTAGAAATGCATTTTTAAAATATAACTTTATTTACCATTTAAAAATGAACAGTTTAAAACAGACGTGACGAAAGTCTAAAGACATTTTTGCAGTGAAATTTGGCCCTAAGACTCCGGTCTGGTTAGAGACATTAAATGATTCATTTGTGCTTTCCCTTCTACCATCAGATGTAAATCCAGAGCAGCATCCCGCCGTACCTTCGGAGAAGCTTGAAAATGTACAGATGCCAGAAGTTTATTTTTTGTTGCTTTTAAACACAAATGACATTAAAGTGCTGTAGCAACAGGAAAATGTGAACGTTCAGTATGCCTTATTGGTGCTTTGAGAATGTCACTGGAAAGCATCATAGTTTTAGTCATATTTACTGGTTATCAAATCTATACACAGTTCTTTACAGACTTAAATGAATATTTAAAGTGTGATAGTACCCATAGAACACATGTACACGTGAGTATTTTTACCCAGTACATATTAACGTGTGCATTAAGTCTAGCTAGCCCAGTCTTCACAGCAGCTGTCTAAAAGGGGTTTCAGACTAGTCCAGATAATGCCAGATGAAGGACTCTGAAGGACCACTGAAAAATGCCCTATAGTCTCCAGTATACGGACGGGTGACCAGTTTTGGTTTCGATCAGCACGTTGAAAGCAGACAGCAAGTTAAAGATGGTTTGCTTTCTCGCTCATTGTGCTGGGTACGACTTTCCTGCTGGTCTTCGTGAACACTGCCCCCTTCAGGAAAAGCGCCGTCGAACCCCACAACCGTGAGCACTTCACCATACAGTACCACGTTTTCCTTTTTAGTTCAAGTTTTATCGTTTGGCAAAACATTTCAGGTCAGCTTTTTAAACTTGGAGAAGTAGTGTCAACAACCTGTATTAGAATAGTCAGTGATAAAATGGTTTTTATGTGTAAATAAAATATATATATATATACACACACATACATTTATGCAGGTAGATTGTGGTTGTTAGAGAAACACAGGAGCAGTTACAGACAGACTACAGGGAAACGTAATACAAATACCAATAATATCCTCAAGTAAGAACTCAGTAGGGGCGCAAATCCACTGTAAACTAAACTTTACATACTTAGGTCTTGGCTACAGGAAAACGACCCCACTCACCAGTCCAAGTCCCGCTTTAAACAGTACGAAAAGACAAATACACAGCAGGCAGACCGACTTTTCACTACTGTACAATCAGCTTAACAGCATGTGAGTGAAGAGGCTTTGCGAGGATCACCAAGAACCACTGCCAGGAGGGACTTGCCAGAAGGAGGCGCTGGAAGTGATCATCTTCACCACTAAGTCTGGTTAAATGCAATTCCAATGTCCCAAGGCTAACCAGGCCCCTGATGTCACCCTTGAAATGCTCTTAAAGATTAATAGATTATTCATGAAACTAAGAGGCAGCTGAGGGCTTCCACTCACCCATCTTCTGACCACCTATCCTAGTCTTGGAGGCACCTAGAGCCTCCCCCAGGCAGCAGACACTGACGTAAGCAAGACAGCGACTGAATACTGCTGTGGCGTTGTGTGGTTTGTTGGCCAACAGGTACACGGAAAACCTTCTCCAGTCACCATACCCAACAGCCATAATTGCCCATAATGCTTCAGTCTGGTCTTGGTGGAGGGGCCTTTGAAGGCAGTCACTCTCAATGTCAGTCCCCAGCCTCCTCTCTCACAGAACACACACAATCGGCCATAAAGGTCAATCACAAATGAGAAACGGTAAACATTTTTCTCATTACTAATGATGATTTTTTTCTGCACAAAATAAACATTTTTCTTAATTTCTTCTATGTTACATAAAAATAAATGATAACACTACAGATATTAACTTGTACACACAAACTTTACACTCCACAAATGTTGACCTGTACTTCTGATGACATCAGACTCCTCCCTCCCCTTACTGAGGGCCAAACAGCTTGTCCACTTCCTGTTCCGTGTCCAGTCACATGGCTGTATGACATAACACTATGATCTGTCTAGAACACAAGTCAACAAGCAAACTGCCCCTATGGAAAGGCAAGGGTCAGAAATCTGAGGCCTGAGGAGGACAGGCTTCCCCTTTGAGTCTGGCTCCTCCCAAGGTTTCTTCCTCCTGAGGGAGTTTTTCCTTGC
>JAACJT020002384.1:0-12224 GCA_009936485.2 Gymnarchus niloticus
ACCAGTCGCACTGAGACCATTCAAATGAGACCAAACATGAGTATACATATTGCTGTCTTTTACCGTTACTGTGCAAGTATTCTATATGAGTTTTGCGTGTCCTGAGTTAGGGGAAGGGAGAGCAGGATGGGTCACCCTGTGGGGGTCATCTCCTTCTTCCTGAGTAGGGGAAGTGAGAGGCATGAGGTGTCTCCAGTAGGGTGTCGATATGTAGGTAGTTTCCCCCTCCATCAGGTGGAGGCCTGATCAACATGTGGATGTGAATTCAGCCACCCTAGAGCCAATTTCACTACCTCCCCCCTTGGGGGCAACAGGGCCAGTGTGTCTACAGCCTTACACCACTTTCTCCTTTTAACAATAACAGGTCCTATATATGATCAAATAAATGCACATTAAATGAGAAATGTATCACATCAGATGACAGAAAAAGTTTGAAAGGAGCAAAAGAAAAGGCAAAATGAAATGCACTAATATGCAAGGTAGATATGTGTGATCCCTCATCTGAACTGTCTAGATGGTCATCATCTGGTATGTTCTCCAAAGGCTGCTGGATCGCCATTATTTGTGTCAGTAACTCATCCAACTGGTCAGTATCTTCATTTGTAGGTCCTCCACCAATCTTAAACTTCTATCTCTCTTCGGGCTTCTGCAACCGTTTGAGGTTTATTTTTATATTCTTCCACAAAACCCGCATTGAATAAATACTATAATGTCAACCCACTGATATCACAAATCAGTAATAAAGGTAATACAGCTAGCAGGGCAATAACGCTGACAATTCTTACCTTAAGTCGTTGTATTGTTCTTGTAGATATTTATTCATTCGCACTGAATTCATTACAGAAGGATTTCCATGCAGTCATTTTCTTTGATTCAAACAGCACACATCTGCTGTGGTCTTGAATGATGGGGAGTCTTGAGACTACAATCTTTAAAAAAGCTTTCTCATGCTCAGTGAAGTTTTTTGATCACAGTCTCTTTTCAGCTGTCATTATTTGCTTCTCCAATTCCATACAATTTTAAGCCTTTTAGCATCCATTCCATGTTTTATAGGCAACCTCAGTCCAGCTAATTCAGACTAGCACTAGGTGGTTTTAAATTAATCTTGTTTACTTTACTTCAAGACTCCATAACCAGGTGTTAGTAATCTGTAATTAGTCTGTGTTTCAGAAAGCCATTTATTAAGATGTGATTAACTATTCTAGACTAAGGCCTACTCTTGGCCCAATTTAAACCCTGCCTGGAAAACTGCCCCAATGGGTTTAGTGACAGCAAGTAACGGCACAGACACAGCTTGGCATTGCAAGAATATATAAGACAATGTAATGATAGTGCATGGGTTTTGTCTACTGCAGTTTGTTTTCCATAGCTTAACTTTCAATAGCTTAACAGTGGACCATCTCATCTCAAGTTCTGTCCATCCATTTTCCTAACTGCTTAATCCCATTCAGGGTCGCAGGGGGGGCCTGCAGCCTATCCCAGGCACCCTTAGGGCACAAGGCAAGGAACACTCTGGACAGGGTGTCATATTACATTTAATGAGGTAAAATGCTTAATGGAGATTTTGTGAGCTTTATTAACTTGAAAAAAACATATAGTATTATTGCAGGACCCAATAAATACTATGGGAGGTGCCACAAGAATACAGGATACTGGGGCTGCTAATGGGTGATATTTGGTCCTTGTATGAATATGTTGGGTCTGGACTCTTTGCATAAAGTCAAAATTGTTAAGCATGCATATTGCTCTTCAGCAATGGTTTGCCTTGTTTCCACTCCTGTTTCTCACTTTCATTAAGGGGCATCAAGGAAAGGTACACTCAGCTGAAAGGATGTCCAGTATCTTTTGGCCTAATCCAACCAGGACCTGAGTAATTCAATGCTGGGTGCAAAGTGGCCTGGATGAGAATCAAGGAATCTGTGAAGATGTTGCCCTATTCAGGTGAAGGAGAGAATCTGCCCTCATTGAAACAGTACAAGTACCTCAGGATTTTATTCAACAGTGATAAGAGGGAATGTGAGATTGATTTAAGGACTGGTTTGGTAGGTGGAGGTTTATGGGAATTGAGTAGGTTGGTGGTGAACCAAGAGCCAAGACATTAGACAAGGCTTACAGTTTACCTCTCAGTCTTGGTCCCTAAGCCAGAATAGACAAGGTTTCCAAAAACCAGAAGGACATCCAAAACATAGTCATGATCACAGGCAAATGGCCAAAATCCAGACTGAAGGGGGCACCCATACACCTACAGTACTAACAAACCACTCAACTAAGGTTGGAAAACACAATATGTCACAATAAGGCAAGTGACCTGGAGGTAATTAAAGGAGTAGCTAATAAAACACAGGTGTGGCCAATATTAAAGCAGTGCAGAGCAATGGTATGTGGGGAGTGATTAGCTGGGCATTGCCTGGGCAGGAATTGGGCATGGCTGGCTTAGTGTGGGCGGGACACTGATGGCTGGCTGGATGACTAGAAGAACACAGTGTTAGCATTCCAATAAAAAAAAGAGCATTCCAGCCATCCCATGTATTTGTTTAATTTTATCATTGGCTCACTAAATTAGTTAAGTGAATTCGGTACTTAATTTCATGTAGTATTAATTAATCAGTCAGACAAGGTGTACTTGAGGTTGAGTTGAAAAATGAAATAGTTATATTGGTTACTAACTGCAAATTCTGAGGTGACCTGGGGAGATGTTTTGAAATATGTAAACTGGCACACTTTGACTGTCATAAAGTCAGTGTTATACCAACATAAACATAATTTAAATATTATTTCCTTTGCCCTCCAAAAATGTCTCAATGTTTTATACATGGAAATCATTTGGAGGTAGACATGGCCACGAGGAACAACCATTCCTGTGGCAGGCAATTAGCAAACTTATTCTGCACCAGATGTGACCATCTGAATTCACCATGTTTGAGACCTCAGCTATTGAAGTGGCTACTGGTCAGATTGCATTTGATACCTGGTGGTAATCTCTGAAGAAAAGCATGGAGGTATCTCCTGATACACTAAGACATATTGCCAGATTATAAAGATAACAACAAGATCATCTGCTGAAACTAAAGGTTGAGCACGGCAGGAGAGGCTGTGTAAAATAGGTGTTTGGTGAGAAACACTGTGATACCACAGGAAGGTAAAGCATGTCTTCTGTCAAGTTGTGCAAAGTGATGAGATGAAAATACCAAAATCTAGTTCATTTGGAAAAAGCACTCTGAATATGAGGATAAGCTCCACCAAATCTGAAGTTCTGCTCCTCTCTTGGAAGAAAAATACTGGGGAAATACTCAATGTTGGTCACAAGACCAATAGGAGAATAGGTTGCAGTTTCACAGGTGCTGTACTTGTCTGTGGTGGTGAAACAGATGTAATTCCTCCAGCTAGTCCTGGGTCTGCCTCAGGTCTTCCTCAGAGTCTTAGTGGGATGTGCCCAGGGCAGCTACCTAGAGCAGCAATGCTATTTCCAGGTCCTTTTAGTTCTTCAAACTTCTATCATGAGGCCAAAAAGGATAATATCATCTAAATATAGCAGGGATTTAACATCCAGCCCCCATAGAGCTCACCTCATCCAGATGTGCCTTGATATCCTGCTCATGATAATCAGAAACAGGATTGAATAGAAGACACACCCTTGCTGCAAGTCTGCACCTACTCTAAAGGTCCATGACAAATATGTACAATGCTCTTAAGACATTTAACATAAGGCCAAAAGAACATGCAGTAATAGTTTGTACCCATTTTCCAGCAATAATTCATAAAAAAGAAAGTTTGCATTAACATATTCCCACAAACCATGACAAAACTATGCAAGAGTGAATGGCTGGACTATTGATCTATACATGCAGGCTGGAATCTGTACTGTTCCTTCTGAAACTGTTGGCTGGAGAGTCCTCTCCAGCACCCTGGCATTGGTGGGCATGTCCACTGTGCTAAGGAGTTCCTCCAAGTGTTATTTCTGTCACACCTTCACCTTGCCAGCCATGTCTACCCTACCATTATTCCTTCTCCCCTGACTACTAGTGTCATGCCCATGCCAAGCCAACCACACCTTGCACTCTTCATGAATATTCAGAGTGTTGGTCTGCATTTCACAACTGTTGTATAGCACGGCTTCCAAGAAGGTTTTGCCTCTTCATTCTGAGATGTGAAATGGTTTGTCAAAACATTGCTGGGATCATCAGTTTCTCTCCAAGGCCTGTCCAAACTCTTGATATGTATGAACTTTCACTTCTGTGACTGTCTTCACTATAGCCTTCCTACCTTGTCAGTAACACTTACCTAACTCAGGAGACTACTCTGCACCCACCGTACAGAGGGCCTCCATCACATTTGGTCACGTATGGTGTGCACCACTAGGTCCTAGAGTTATGTTTACGATGGCATCAAATGCCCCTTTGCATAACTTTTAACCTTAACCCACTCGCAAGTTGTGATCTATCTGGGTCCTTCCCAGTTTGGTGAACCACCCTTCAACAAACCCAGACCTGTCAGAATGCAAGTAGTGGGCCCATAAAATGGCACTAGAGCCCAGAAGGGTTACGTTGAGAACCCAGCCACCAGGCACTGTTCAGCAGATGCCATTACAGACTCCATGGGGTTCCTAGTAACCCTTGTCCAGACAGGATACTTTGTTTTTGTTTTGTACCTTTCATGGGGGTCTTTGTATGATCATAGTTCATCTGACCTCTCTTTACAGACCTGAGGGGTATACTACGAAGCAGGGTTACTGGTTTATCCAGGTAACTTCTGGAGTAACTTTGTTACATTGAGTATAACTTCCCGATTAACCGGTACTACGAAAGGTGAGCAGGTTTCCCCCGAGGTATGCTGCCATTGCAATTTATGCTGTGTCTCTAAACTCCTGTAAGCAGTTTATGTTCTTGGTTAACTCAATGTTACCATATCTAAGCAGCGCCCATTCACCTACAATCCTTTCAAGGAAAATGCTGGCACATTTAGAAGATCCAATTGGCATAGTGAGAGGCTCACTCCACAAGGCAAGGGTATTTAGAGACCATCAAAATCCATTATCTTATGATGTTTTTTATGAAAGATATCGATTCTCATCTGACGGAATTCGCTATCTTTGCCAACTTTTGGGGCCAGACGTCTCTAATGCCACTCGGTGTTGTAATGCCCTCACTGTTGAACAATGTGCCTAGGATTGCGGTATTTTGCCAGTGGACACTTCTTGTATTCCATCGGTGATGCCGAACATCTGAGCAAGAATACAGTATGCCGTACAATTCACAAGGTGGTACTTGCTCTTACTAAACTGCTGGATGCATTTGTTGTGTTCCCTGGCCACTTAAGCATTCCAAAGATTAAAGAGGGTTTTTATGTGATCACAGGTAACTCACAATAAATTGGTCTATTTTTAATATCCACAGGACTATATCAGTTACACAACACACATTTCTTTGCTTAGGATTTCCGGGAGTGATCGGTGCAATTGACTGCCCCCTCCACCCCCTCCATTATGGGCCTTACAGTATTGTTGGCTATGGCCAACTCCTCTGCTTGAGAAAATGGTGCAGGAGGAGGTCCTCCTCCTGTTTTTCTAATTTCCGTCTTTTTCCTGTTTGCTGTGAACACATAAGCAGGCTATAAATATAAGCTATGCACCACATCTGTCAGTATTAATGATGAGAACTAATAATGCATAGCACTTGAGATAATTAATATTTTTGTACTTCATCCTGACTTGTTGCCTGGTGCGCTTTCCACTGGGGTTGCAGCTGGAATGATAGTTTTAATGAAGTTATTCTTGACACAATAGCATTACACTCATACAGACCTATAGTCCATGTGCTTTGGGGAGAAGTTCTACATTCAATGGCAGCGACTAATGGGTCAATTTCAGAAATGTAGCCCATGTGTCGGCTGCAATTAAATGTTTGTAGTTGGTTTCACATATTAGACTATTTTACATGCTCTTATATTTCAATCATATTTAAAATAAGAGTCCATCAGACAAAATAGAGAACATACAACAAGAACAATTTTCTTACAAATTGAGTCTGTCAGTAATGCGTTGCCAACAAGCCTCCCTGGCTTTGTTGGCCACCACGGTGTTGGACTTACCGGTAAGAGTACTCAAACTCCTCACATCCAGAAATTATTATTGTACATTCCTCCTCAGAGAAATACGGAGCTCACTCCATGATTCAAAAGCTCTGCTTGCCTTTGACCACGCCCCTTTTATGTGAACGTGCACAAACTCTGATTAAGTTAACACCGAATCAACTAACCAACATATTAATCACCGTCGTAGTACCGTTTAACACCAATTTAGGCAATCAGGGTTTGTCAACCCTGACTTCACTTAATAACCCCGAGTTAACCCTCAGTAGGTTAAACTCCTTTCATAGTATAACCCCATGTTTAACGTGAGAGGCACTACCATGAGTTCAGATTCCAGACAAATATAACTCTATGGATCTTAGAAGCTCAAAAGCCCTTCTTCCACACCATGGTCACACTTGTCAGAGTGGACTTTTTCATCAAAAATCACTACAATATAATTTACTCCATGATACATTGGTTATTATTCTGTAAAAGGAAAGATAATACATGAATGAAAAATGCAATTTCTAAAAAAGCAGTCAATATAAAATAATGAAGGGCATATTATACAATAAAATATAAAATATTTTACAGTATGTGAATGACTTGATTGTTCATGGAAGAGTAGTGTCAACAGCATTTCAGTCCCCTTTTTAAAAAATCACAAAGGAACTGTAAAGCAGACTTCAATAAAAATCACTAATTTTAACATACAAGAAATATCAAATCAGATGAAACCTCCTAAAATCCATATGTTTCTTAACATCATAAAAGCTGTCTTTACAAACTGTAAAAAGGAACAAAACAATCAGCCATCTATGTTGACATTATGACAATTTTGTTAAATACTAGATATAAATTCTCCTTCAATAAACATATCTAGCACACAAGACAGCTTATTTAAAAAAAAAATGTTTAATTAATATAACAATTGCAACATTTGTTTAAAACAGCTATAAACAAAGCCAATAACACTTGCTACCATCTGTGCATATGCATTAACTTAGCTAACCAACATCCAGATTACACGGATATCGCTCAGCAAACTTCCAGTTGCACAGTGACTAAGTTAGCTAAGTAACTACTAGGTAGCATTTTTTATTTATATTATGTTGTGTTCAAGAGTATGGTCGTAAGGAAAGGTGCATACGGACACAGATTTCCCAGATTTCCAGAGAGCCCTGATTGTAGGATTTTTAAACTCATTTTAAACTGTGCCTGGGACCTTGGGGGGAATCGGGTGCTGTTGGAGAGCAGAAACAGGAAAAGGACATTTCCAAGGATTGTTTTGGGTAAGCGCTTTTATTTCGAGAAGCTTCCAGAGAGCGGAGTGGCAGCTTGGAGGGTTGGTGATGTTATTCCTGTTACAAGGAGGAGCTGTACCCTGCACACAATACACAGCATAAAGAAATGTGCTAATTTTTAACTAATGTTCTGTCAGTCAGTTTGAGGCTGGGTTGTCCTGCGGCTAGGCGCTCCTTCTTCTTTTCAGCGAGGTGAGACTCCAAGCAAGTGAAAATGGTTGTAGCAGGTGCCTCTGCGCCTGGGAGGAAGTTCACCACGGGCAGCAATATGGGCCAGGCAGCCAGAGAGCGTGAGAAAGCGGAGGCTACAGAGGTCAGGCATCATTACAACAGACATTCTGACACTGGGACTTGCCTTAGTTCTGTTCATATAGATCAGGCAAGGGCATTACTACCAACCAACATTTTAAGTGAGTAAATCACCAAGTAGTTCCCCAGATAGTATTCAATTTATTTTTAATTTATTTTGAAAATGTTCACTTCTGTAATTTTTCCCGAGTTTCACCAGTATAAACGTTATGTTAATCCATCCATTCATGTTCTAGCCGCTTATCTGAGTCAGGGTCACAGAGGTCCTGGGAGCCTCTCCCCCATAACATAAAGCACAACACCCCCCATGAGATAACAGTCCATTGCAGGGCACATGCACATTTGCACTCAGGCATACGGTCATACGCAGTTCAGAGACTTATAGCCTAACAGAATGTCTTTAGACTGTGGGAGGAAATCTGAGTACCTAGAGGCAATCCATTCACATTGAGAACATGAAAACTCCACGCACGCAGAGTAGACGTGGGATTCCAACGCCCAACCATGGAGGTGTGAGTCAACAGGGTTACATATTGAGTCACTGTGCCCCCCCTAAGGTTAATACCCTCATTATCAAGAATATTCAAATGTTCAGTCTTTCGTTCCTGTCTTAGTACACTGTGTGTGTGAGTGATTTAAAGTGATTCCAGCCTGCCTGTGTTTATTCTCCTGCTTATTGCTTTGTGACAATAAAGCTGCTGGCGTTTTGGTGTCTGTGTATTGAGGGGTCAAACTGTGTATGGGTATAGTAAGCACATTTTGCTGATGACAACTTTCATTCAGAGCAGAGAAATTGATGTTAGGTAGCACAGATACACTAAAGATCCAGCAAAACTGACTTCTGCATAGAGTGGCTGAGTCAAAGTGCCAGTAAACTTGCACATTAGGGTCAATTCTCCAAATCAGACACTTCAGAAAAAGGTGACACTGGTTCAGACCACATATTTACTCTACTCAGATTCACAGTTATGGCGACCAGACATACTCTTCCTACACTAAGCATGTTTTAATCAGCCAAATTTCTCAAGATCAGGACAGTTCTGTTCTCTTGTTCTATCCTCCTTGTCTTGTACTTGTTCCTCTCAGTCAGAACTAAGTGTTGCTGTGTTAGGATTTGGTGCAAGCTGAAAAGCATATGTAGGTTACCAAATCAAATAAATTCAGCAAATTCTAGAGGTGATTTTGTCATTCCCATATTTCTGTAAAGGGACTGAAGTTACATGTTTTGTTTTCGACACCTGGGGCTCCACATAGGTTTTTAAGGCACTAATTAAGGAAGGAAACGTCAAAAGTTTTGGTGATTGTGTATGACACTATGCTATACATTTAAAGGAACTTCAGATGAATATTAGAAATAAGCATAACTGTTACAGAAAAACTGTCAGAGTATCACACATTCAAGACACACTGAAAATTTTTAGCAATGTAACACTTTTATATCTAAAGCAAACTAACTTCCATTTAGTACACTGCCTGACTGAAAAAATCATCATTTCAATTTAAATAAGCAAATACGGTACTTAAGAGCCAACGGACTGGTCTAGGCTCAGCAAAGTTATGCAGCAATACAATGAAATCAACTGAGTACCTGAATCTCCTGAATGACCAGGTTATCCCATCAATGGATTTTTTCGTCCCTGACAGCACGGGTGTATTCCAGGACAAAAAATGCCAAGATTCTTCATGTTCAAATTGTGAAAGAGTGGTTCAGTGAGCATGAAGAATCATTTTCACACATGGACTGGCCACCACAGAGTCCTGACCTTAACCCCATTGAGTGTCTTTGGGATGTGGTAGAGAAGACTTTATGGAGTGGTTCGACTCTCCTGTTGTCAATACAAGATTTGATGAAAAATGAATGCAAATCTAGGATGAAGGAAACGTGGAGACATTGCATAAGCTCGCCCAAACAATGCCACGACGAATACTCCTTAATCAAAGCTAAAGATGGTCAAATGAAAGACTGAAGTGTGCGACTTTTTTTTTTGGCCAGGCAGTGTATATGACCTTTGAATTCTTTCTAACTTCTGCATAACAAACGTACTTGCAATTGTTGTGTAGTAGTGACTGAGCCCCCTCTCCTGGCAGTAAAATGGCAATGAAAACACGCAAATGGTCACACAAGTGTGATAATGACAACATTTTCATAATGACCAAAGGGCCTACATGATGAAGTTTTCCAAGCAAATCTAAGTCCTTTAGGAAGTACACAGCATTGTCGTTAGCTAACAAAACCTTCCAAGCATTTTTTTCCATATCATTTATCTACTGGGTCTCAGTGACTCTGAAGCATATCCCACAGAACACAGAGCTCAATTTAGGAAACATCTTGGACTGGAAGTTTGTGCATTACAGGGCACACACTAAGAACTCATTTTAGACACCTACAACTCACCTAAATGCATGTTTGTGGACCACAGTGACCTGAAGGAAACCTTTACAAATTCAGGAAAAACATCCAAATTCCAACCAGAAAGTGAAGGGAGGAACATGAATCCATAGTGCCAGTTAGGTTACTGTACATCTACAACATCTAAATCTCATTACATACAGTCTAATTAAAAACATTTAAAAATATTTCTTCAAGTGTTTTTTGATCTCATTGTTTAAACAATCAAAGCTAAATTGAAAGAAGTATGATAAAATCTTCTTAGTAGCAAAAACTTCAAACGGTTCATGTAACTGTTAGTCAGACTTGCACAAAGGTCGAAACATATTTTTGCCCATTTCCCTTCAGAGAACTGCTTCAGCTCATCAGTGTTTGATGAATGTCTTGGGTAACCAGCATGCTTCAGGTCATGCCACAGCATTTGAAATGCCTTAACGTCAGTGCTTCTCGAACACACTTGTGAATGTTTTCTTAGCTTGAAATAAATAGGAAAAACTAATATTGTTCTGATGTTATTAGCTTGATCAGTGTGACATTTTATGATCAGATGACATTTTATGCTTTCAAAAATAATTCCATGAATAGATTTCATTTATCAATTAACAACATACAAAGTTCATATACATAAAAAAAACTAAAACAAGTCAATATTTGGTGTGACCCCTCTTTGCCTTTAAACAGCATCAATTCTCCTAGGTTCACTTATACAGTTTAAGGAACTCATCAGGTAGGACATTCCAAACATCTAAGAGAGCTAACTACAGTTCATCTGTGGATTTAGGTTGTCTCAGTTGCTTCTGTATTTTCGTGTAATTCATGACTCGATGTAGAGATCAGGGCTCTGTGAGGGCCATACAATAACTTCAGAAATACCTGGTTCTTCTTTTTGCTGAAGATAGTTCTTTACGTATTTTGCTATATATTTTGGGGCGTTGTCATACTGCAGAATGAATTTGGGACCAATTAAATGTCTCAACCGAGCAACTGGGGAATACATTATGTGTTTCTCCGCGCCGGTCCCAAGCCCGGATAAATGAGGAGGGTTACGTCAGGAAGGGCATCCGGTGTAAAATCTTTGCCAAATCAAATATGCGGACAACAAAACAGATTTCCATATCGGATCGGTCAAGGCCCGGGTTAACAACGACCACCACTAGCGCTGTCAGCCAACAGGGTGCTGGTGGAAAGTGGGCTACTGTTGGCCGAAGGAGAAGGAGCCAAATAGGAAGGAGAGGGGGAAGGCGTGTCCAAAGGCAGGAGAAGAGGAGGATGGTTAGGAGAGTGGACGTGAGGGTAGGAACTTTGAATGTTGGCAGTATGACTGGTAAAGGGAGAGAGCTAGCTGATATGATGGAAAGAAGGAAGGTTGATATATTGTGTGTGCAAGAAACCAAATGGAAGGGGAGTAAGCCCAGGTGTATCGAGGTGGGTTCAAATTGTTCTACCATGGTGTGGATGGAAGGAGAAATGGGGTAGGGGTTATACTGAAGGAACAGTGTGTCAAGAGTGTTGTGGAGGTGAAAAGAGTGTCAGACAGAGTGCTCAGTATGAATCTGGAAATTGAAGGTGTGATAATGAATGTTGTTAATATGTATATGCCCCGCAAGTTGGGTGTAAGATGGATGAAAAAGAAGAATTCTGGAGTGAGTTGAATGAAGTGGTGGAGAGTGTACCCAAGGGAGAGAGATTGGTGATTGGAGCGGATCTCAATGGACATGTTGGTGAAGGGAACAGAGGGGTTGAGGAGGTGATGGGTAGGTATGGTGTCAAGGAGAGGAATGCAGAAGGTCAAATGGCAGTGGATTTTACGAAAAGGATGGACATGGCTGTGGTGAGTACATATTTTAAGAAGAGGGAGGAACACAGGGTGATGTATAAGAGTGGTGGAAGATGCACACAGGTGGATTATATCCTATACAGGAGGGTCAGTCTGAAGGAGATTGGAAACTGTAAAGTGGTGGCAGGGAAAAGTGTAGTTAGGCAGCATAGGATGGTGGTCTGTAGGATGACTTTGGAGATCAATAAAAGGAGGAGAGTGAGGGCAGAGTCAAGGATCAAATGGTGGAAGCTGAAAAAGGAAGACTGTAAGGTGGAGTTCAGGGAGGAGTTAAGACAGACACTGGGTGGCAGTAAAGACTTACCAGATAGCTGGG
>JAACJT020002385.1:0-12223 GCA_009936485.2 Gymnarchus niloticus
GATGGCAGTGGAGTTCCTAAACAGATGGTTTAATACAATCTTGGAAAGCAAGAGGATGCCTGAGGAGTGGAGAAGAAATGTACTGGTACCGATTTTTAAAAATAAGGGTGATTGCAGAATTGCAGTAACTATGGAAGGATAAAATTGATCTGGCACAGCATGAAGTTATGGGAAAGAGTAGTGGAAGCTAGGTTAAGAAAGGAGGTGATGATTAGTGAGGAGCAGTATGGTTTCATGCCGGGAAAGAACACTACAGATGTAATGTTTGCTCTGACGGTGTTGATTGAGAAGTATAGAGAAGGTCAGAAGGAGTTGCATTGTGTCTTTGTGGACTTAGAGAAAGCATATGACAGTGTGCCTAGAGAGGAGTTGTGGTATTATATGAGGAAGTCGGGAGTGGCAGAGAAGTATGTAAGAGTGGTACAGGATATGTACGAGGGCAGTATGACAGTGGTGAGGTCTGTGGTAGGAGTGACGGATGCATTCAAGGTAGAGGTGGGATTACATCAAGGATCTGAGCCTTTTCTTATTTGCAATAGTGATGGACAGGTTGACAGACAAGATCAGACAGGAGCCCCCATAGACTATGATGTTTGCGGATGATATTGTGATCTGTAGTGAGAACAGGGAGCAGGTTAAGGAGACCCTGGAGAGGTGGAGGTATGCTCTAGAGAGAAGAGGAATGAAGGTCAGCAGGACAAAGACAGAATACGTGTGTGTGAATGAGAGGGAGGACAGTGGAATGGTGAGGATGCAGGGAGTACAGCTGGCTAAGGTGGATGAGTTTAAATACTTATGGTCAACAGTTCAGAGTAAAGGGGAGTCGAAAAAGAGGTGAAGAAGAGAGTACAGGCAGGATGGAGTGGGTGGAGAAAAGTGTCAGGAGTGACTTGCGATAGACAGGTACGAGTAAGAGTGAAAGAGAAGGTCTAAAAGATGGTAGTGAGACCAGCTATGCTATATGGGCTGGAGACAGTGGCACTGACTAAAAGACAGGAGGCAGAGCTGGAGGTGGCAGAGTCAAAGATGTTAAGATTTGCATTGGGTGTGACGAGGATGGACAGGATTAGGAATGAGTACATTAGAGGGTCAGTTCAGATTGGACGGTTTGGAGACAAAGCCAGAAAAGCAAGATTGCATTGGTTTGGACATGTACAGAGGAGAAATGCTGAGTATTTTGGGAGAAGGATGCTGAGGATGGAGCTGCCAGGGAAGAGAAAAAGAGCAAGCCAAAAATTAGGTTTATGGATGTGGTGAGAGATGACATACAGGTGGTTGGTGTGACAGAGCAGGATGCGGAGGACCGGAGGAGATGGAGACAGCTGATCCACTCTGGCGACCCCTGACAGGAGCAGCCAAAAGAAATTGATGATGAACAGTCTAATCTTTCTATGATGCCTACTAAAAGGTTATCAAAAAAGTGTATTTAGCATAACCTGATGGGTGTAGAATAAAGAGGACAGAAGCCTGTGTAATGAAATGTGGTAGTTTTTCAAACATCTAAATGCATATGAACGTTCAAGCCGATAAATAAGCTATATATAATACAAGACCTGTCTGAAATGTTGTCAGGCTAATTACGAATATGAACACAATTAAGGGAAAGTACGTCCATTACCTATATTGACCATACATTCGCGGAGGATTATATAACAAGCACCTAGTGCTCTATTGACCTCACTTTCTGTGGCATGGGCAACCTGTCAGCGGATACCGTGAAACGCCACCGCTTGCGGTCATCACTTTATTGATTGTGTTTTGAGTGCGATCAAAACTTCAGCTCCTTTCCATCGGAGATTATAAATTACATAACGATCTTTTAGTACACTTTAGTGTACTAACAATACTTATTTTAGCCGTTTCTCAAGAGGACGCTACAACACAGCAGAAGACACGAGACGTGGCTCAGCGTACTCAGAGCAGAAAAGCTGCGTTTACAGTGCGATACGCCTTACGACAAATTTCATTGGCTAGCGTGCTTTCCTGACTTTAACAAGAACCTTCTGATTGGTTTAATTACCCTTCAATCAAGGCCGAGGAAGCTTTTGGCTGTGGCAAATAAATGAAGTGTAGTACTCCCAAATGAGCCGTCGTTGTCTAGGCTAACTGGAGAGGGTTGGTACGTGCTAGCTAGGTGGTGTGAAATTTCTGTTCTGGGTATTCTGTAGTTGCACGGCACTGGGAAGGAACAAAGTAATTAGTTATTTTAGGCGGCCGTTTGAGAAGGGGGATTGTATTTGGTGTAAAGCGTATACTTTCATTCACGAAGAAGGACGGGGTACATAGCCATTGTTCTACTGTTTTCCTGTGCACAGTTTCTTTTCCCAGCTATATGGCTACAAATGTCGAGCCTATCTACGGACTTTCAGAAGATGAAGTAAGTGATTAGCCCCAGCAGTGTCTGAATTAAAAGTTAGCTCGCGGTCACCTGGCATGTTTTCGCTAAGCTGTCACACACGGAGGGAGGCCATGGCTAGCTAAGCTAAGGTAGCTAACAGCCCGCCCTGCCTCCGTAAATCTGTTTTCTCCCCCCACCTTTTTCTCGTGAGAAACGAACTATAAGTTGCTGCAGTGCTGCTTTTCCTTTGCTGCGGGTTTAATATAGCGACCCATTCCTGTTTTCGTGTTTATATGTATACATACATGCATACTTAAACATCTGTTTATATTTCGGTGTCTAGAGTAAATGACAAGTTATTAACCATTTCTTTATAGTGAATTTCATGTTTAACTTGTTAGCTGCGTTCCAGCTGCTATTTCCCATGGGCCTAGCTACTAAAACAGGTTTGTCTACGACCAAACGGTGATTATAAACATTATATAACATTATTATATACCTAAATGGCTGAATTTGTCACCTATTTGTATGTTGCTGCCTATTTACCCGTGGTTTACCCGCGTTCCCATAGCTTTCTCCATCGCTTTTTGTACTTTTTGTGGGTCTGATTTTCGTGCAGACGCTACCCAAGATTGTGTCGACATTTTCCAGTAATACCTGACGTCTGGATCACAGTATAGATGTGATTTACAAATGGTGTTTCGTACATTTCTTAAACAAAACACTTCCTGTATGCTGCATGTAGTTCATCAGCCTCTAGGGTCAGCGCTGAAATGTTTTCATTTGGTTTCGAAGGTAGGGGGGAAAGTGTCGAAGTTTTTCTGTAATGGGGTGGAGATCGATTCGAGATCGATTCCAGATCGCAAGGCAAATAAGCAGAAACCCTGTCCTTACATGTAGGAGTTTTTACAGTGACGCAGAAAGAGCATTTAACTCTAGTCAGCCAGGAAGGAGAACAAGCTAAAACTGATAATCACAATAATTCTGGCGCAGGTGGAAGGCAGAAATTGCCAGTTGATCTGTACTATAGGCTAATTTTTTTAAATGAATTTTGCATTGAAAAGCAAGCAGCTATGCTGATAATTGCAAAACACAATTGTGCATTGAAAAATAGTGACGTTTCACGACGTGGTCTTTAGTATACAAATAAAAACAGCATACATTTGACTTAAAATTAAACGCATTTAATTTTTATTGTACAGCATACAGATCCTTCTGATGTAAACTGAATGTATCTATTCACTCATACATCCACACATCTGTTTTAAATCATAAAGTTTTTATTGTGGTGATGTCCTGAAACACATACTGTAATACAGGACACATGATATTTAGTTTTGGGACAAAAAAATTGCATTATGTTAGCAGTGCTGTAATGTATGTTTTAAATGGATTTCTGTGGACATGCTGTATAAGTATGGTTCTTGTTTTGGGGTATGTACCCTACTGTGATTCAAGTATTCTGTAAAACAAAAAAAAAAATCTCATCTGGAGTGAATCAACGGAACAGAATTCTTGCAGTTTTGCATGACTTATTTAAATAAAGCAAGTTCTCTCCCCCCCCCCATTTCATTTGGGTATTGTGTGTATTCTTAAATCACCTGTAATATGCATGTGCAGTGCAAGTTTCTCAGCTTTTCTTGTGCTTGCTCATTTACATCATGAGCCATTTCTTTGACTAGAGTTTGGGCGATATATTGTTAATACTAACAAGCACATGCTGCGCGTTTTAACATGACAGTAGAAATCACCCTGGAGAAGCATTAGCAGCATACCAGTTGCATAGCATTGGACAGGAATTTTCATATTTTAAAGTAGCTAAATGTTGCATTCTGTCTGCTATAATGAGGCAGGTTCATCATATAAGTGCCGTGGGCCCATATGGACTGTGATCTGTGGAGTAGTATGGAACACTGTAGTATAGGTATTTCTGTTGTGTCCCCCTCACAATGTCAATGAGTTATGCACAGGAGGTGCTTTTAAATGGGTGATAATTTGAATATCCTCAGGTTTTTTTTCCAGAGAGAAATGCAGTCTTGAGGTATGTGCAGATAGATTAAAAAGCACCTTAAGCACTGATATCGGAGTAGCTATCAAACAGTCTGAGTCTTATTTTAATTGCCCTGTCACTTAATGGGCTGATGTATTATGTAATTACAGCCATTATATTTCCCTGACCATGTGATGATCATGGCTGCCAAGTTGCATTTCAGTAATTTCTCCCTGGATGTCTGTATCTGCATCTTGTGTTCGGCATGTATTTCTTAATCAGTGTTGTTGGTGTATCATATTTCCTAGATATTAATTACCTAGGAGGAATCTGTACCTAACAGTCAGCTTGTTTGTGGATGTCATACCTAATCTGTCAGCACAGATATTAAATAGAAATATTGTGCCATTGCTACTTTGCAGACTCATTAATATTTTGCATGTGCTTTTCAGGAAGTACTGCTGACTTGTGTAAAAAGAAGCTGACAGTAATGTCTGTTATTCTGAGCATTAATGTTTACATGAGTGGACCCCTCTTAAAATTAACAATGACATGTACTGGTTTTTAAGCTGTGTATTTTATTTGTAGGGCTCATACAGTTGACCTGACAAGTAAAATGCAAAGCTTGTTCGGTGTATCAGATGTGCCTCTTCAATCCCTAAAATTGGCTTGGTAATCACACCAACAATTGAGACTTTTGTTTAAAGCAGGTTGGCAGTTGCCTAGGAATTTTGCATGTGAGCACATTATTCTACCTTCCTTGACACCACTGTCAAAAAATGTCATTTCTCAGTTTGTGATATTTTTGCAAGTTTTGGCATTTATATTAAATCTTTTGCTTATGTACAATTGTCTTTTTAAATCATTGTTCAGATTTGTTTTCTGACATTTCTGTTCTCATTCAGTTGTCCTAATATCAATTCAGTACACACTTTGCAAATGAAACTAGTTTTCATATTGCTAAATTTATTACTTGGTTAATATGCATACATAAAGCAATTTTATGATGCATTTTTAAGCAGAATGATCGCGCTGGTTAGTATTAACATTTGATCTTTTTTCAAGCAGTCTTTTTTTTGGTGTCAGTTTTTGTTTGAAACTTGCTTGTATGACTGTGATCTTCACAAAATCTACTGGTTGTCACTTGCTGTATGTGTAGCTAGCAGTAAATGTTTGTGTAAATTGCACTGACATTATACAGAATGTGTGGTGTACCTTTCCTATTGTGTGTATTTCAGATATTTGCAGTGGTCCTGCACTTATTTTGATAAATGATCATCTAAAAAGAATGGATGGAAAATGGGAAAACCTTCCACTTCTTTTGTATATAGTTCAGTTTCCAAAGATTTGATGTCTTCTCCCCCCCCCCCCATTCACTTGCTATACTTAAACCTGTGTTTTCCCCCCTGACAGTAGGAAAAATATTTAGATTGTTGCATTTTCCCCCCACAACACCACCAATGCAAAGTGTCTTAATTTTGTTGTATCGATGGTTCACAGATCAGACCTTGAAAGAATTGGCAAACAGGACAATATAATCTACCGGATTTTATGTTTTGGACTTCCCAAATGCAATGGATGATTTATATATTGACTCTGCAGATTAGGATGGAGCATAATGAGCAAAAGCTGTTCTCGGGCAGCACCTTTTTATTATTGTTGTTATAAACTTGGGGTATTCTCGAAAGCAGGTATGGCATATCTTATAGTTAAACCTGAGTTCTGATTGGGAGGAAACTGAAAGTCTGACTTTGCAATTTGAATCTCGACCAATCCTGAAGTTGGGCTTTCCGTTTTCTCCTATCAGAATTCAGGTTTGATAGGCCTTTCTGGAATAACCCCCTGGGCAAACACTATAGTCTCTGTTTAATTCCAGTATTGGAGGGGACCCTTTTGTTCTAGCAAGCTGCTGAAATACCACATTCAACAAAGTCTTTGCAGTTTCTTTAATGGTGTTTCTGAATTAATAGGGATGTAAAATTAGACCTAGAAGGAATTCTAGAATGTCACTAGTATGTAGTTGTGCTGCACTCATTTTAACATTGGAATTCAAGGTTTTATGAATCTTTTTTTTTTTTTTTTTAAACCCGTTTAATATTTTTAACAGTTGTGGCAGTTAGGTCAGTTAATCATCACTAATTCACTATTGGACATATGATAATACTGATGTTCAAGTTGATCAACATTTTTCAGGTTGAATATGTTATTACATAAAATCTACCTTTTTTACGCTTGTGGGCTTCTCATAATGTTTTCCTGCTTTGGAGGTACATTAAACAAAGCACGATATCATGTTATATTATGCATATGTTTGAGTCATCAGACATTAAAACGCAATTGAAAATCTACCGACCTTAATATTGGGTTCTTCTATTGCTGTATTTGTTTTAATACATCCTTTTAGTTGTGGTAGGCTAAGAGACCAGGCTTCTTAGGCAGTTTCTTGAATAGACCAAGTCTAAATCTAGTACATTATATTTGTTCCTTGCTGTTTTTATCTGATGGTGGTTGGAGGCTGAGAGAATTTTTAAATGCTTAATTTCCTGTGTGCAACTAAACCATTGTATGCTATAACTACCTGCCAGAACAAAGGCTGAAAGTATGCTGATAAACGAAAAGAAATTTATTTCTAGCTATTGGAACCAAATATTTTAAGTGATTTCTGTATATATGATGATCTTTATTGTATAACTAAGTAGAATAGAATATATACTGGCATAGTCACTTCAGTACCTGTTAGAATAATAATAAATTGCCTTTCATCTATTGTGTACTGTGGTATTTTAAATAAAGATGCACCATGCAAGCCCATTCTTTTATAGTGAAAAATTCATTTCCTTATAGGAAAGTGGCACCCTTAAATAAAGGCTGAACCTTTTAAAAAAAACGAAATGAACAATAGATGCTGGATACATTTTTACTATGATTTTTCACAATTATTGTCCTGGAAATTTTGAGGATGATGGTAGTTCGCTGGAAACTAGAAAGAAGCCTTCTCTATTCTTTATAGTTAGCTGTGTGTCATCTTGCTGCTATGCTGTCTCCCATTATTTAGTTTGTAGTTGGAGCAGTTATGGATCTACCTCACCTGAGGGGAGGGAGAGTGTCTGTTCTGCTTTGTATATTGTGGTACCGTCTAACTGACTCTTAAAAAAATTTCTGACTTTCATTGGCAGAACCTACAGGTAGTTGAACTCTTGGTTGCCCTTCCATTTTGAGTTGAGGGCAATATCACATCAGGCAGATAAGATGCACCAGCTGAAAAACACTGCAGCATATTTTAGACTCAAACCAAATGTGACTTCAGTTCATCTGCAAAAGGTCTAAGAGAATGTCAGGACTCACTGGGCAGAAATCAAACACTTTATTAGTAAGTGTGTTTGTGCTAAGTGTTGATGGTAAATTGCTGGTAGGGATGCTGACCAATGCTATCCTGGCCAAGGTGTCGGGGTCAAAGCTTTAGACCATACTGTTGTTTTGTCCGCAAAATGTTTTAAAATGAAGATTCTATCGTACAGTACACAATTCCATGATAGAAAAGGCAGATCTGTCTTGCAACTTTCATCTACTCAGCTGTGTCTTCAGTTATTATTTTTGTATATAGATGGGCTGTATGTAAACATAAGTGGATTGAGAATTTGTCCTGAATCACTATCTTTGCATTGATTGTCCCTTTAAATTTCATTAAGTAATGAATTTTTCTAGTAAAAGTTTGGCCAAAGCATTACATTCAGTTTCTGCACAAGTTTTAATTTTTATTCTCTTAATGAAAGACTTGTTGTTGGGTTTTTTTTTGTTTTTTTTTTAAATTGCTGTCATGACAGCCTTGTGTGAACGCTTAATTAGGTTGGTCAGATTTGAAACCATCCTACAGAGCTCTGAGTCGCTGAATTGGAACGAAAAGGCCCACTAGTACTAGAAAAGACGTGGTAGGAGGGATGAATGTGTCGTGGTCTGCATCTTCTGATCTTTTGGGTGTCTGTGAAAGGTTATTTAGCAGATTGAGGTTCAAATGAACTGTGTAGATATGGGTGTGCCTGATAGTCCATAAAATGTTTGTTTGCTACTGTTGTACTTTAGCCTTGGAAGACCGATAGCATCGTGACCTTAACTATGCAACCTTCTGGAGGCGGTACCATGTGGATAAATTGTTTTGAGGGGGAAATGCCATAGTCCTTCATTGCTGCTTGAATTTTAGGTCAGCTGGTTATTAAAATTCCTTTTGTTTAAATGCATTGTTTGCAATTTGGTTTGGGTTGCACTATATTTAATTTTTTACTATTTATCCAATTAAGGGTACAATGATACTGTGCACCATGGGCTATCAATGCATTTTAAAGCAGTTTAAAAAAAAATCTAACATAACAATTAGTCTAGTCTTTAAACATTAACGACCTATAATACATTGGTTCTTATGAGTTTAAATAAATGTCATGGTATGTTCTGGAATTCTGAACTTTGTAATCATAGACATATTAGCCTAAACTAATATACTGAGTACTCTGACCAGGTATAATCTGTAATTTGCATAATTTGCAGTATGGCAATACTGTATTGGTTGAGAATTTCAGTAGACAACGAAAAGGGCAGAATTGTGCAGAAATACAGCAGCATGACTTTTTTTTTTTTTACAGTTTGTATAGGGGAGGTTTGCCACAAGATTTTGTGATGTGTGTGACAGACTTAACCAATAATTTCACTGTTTTCCTATGTGCAGGAACAACATACTAAAACCATAGGTGTAAATATTATCCGCCTGCTTCCTAACTGACATGCCACGCTGCCACTTACTGGTTTGTAATATGGGAGGCCTTGTTTTGTAATTCATAACAAAAAATAAACTGGAATGGCTTAGATAATCACACTAAAGTGAAAAGAGAAATGGCCTATGAGAGGAAGTGGGATGCTGCTTTTTTTTTTTAGTTTCCATCCATCATTCAGTTCACATCAGTCTTTTTTGTAAATATGCTAAGGTGGAATAAGTATTGACCAGCTTTCATGGACCTGAGTTAATTCAAAAGAATGTCACGTGGGTCATCTTTTCCTCTCTTGCAGGATGATTCCAGAGTTCTTCGTGTCAAGGTTATTGCTGGGATCGATCTGGCAAAGAAAGACATCATTGGAGCCAGGTGAGAAAGGACAGGGGATGTAAACACTTCTGTTATGGTACCTTTTGATTATTTTTAAATGTTAAATCAGCTTTTTGTCCAAACAGAATATTACATTTCTTTGTTTTTTAGGCACTATATTTTTTGTTCTATGCCTTCTGCTATGCTTAAATATTGATAGAATGTCATTTTCCTCTCTCATTTGTAACTTTTTGCATGTTTAATTGTTTTTATACAGACTTATATACTAGTCATGTTCTGCTGTTAGTGTTTCAAACACGTTTCGAATGCAATTCAACAAAGGTGCCACTGTGTCTGACTCCTATACCACACATTTCATGGCAAGATTTGGCAAGTGCCAGACTGCTTATTGAAACCCGTCACTTATACTGTTTCAGTTTATACTCCGATAACACTGTGTTCCGGAGAACAATACCTCTTTAAGTCACACTAAATGGCCTTTTCATGTATGACCAAGTTCGTGAGGTTTCAGTTTCAAGGGCAACTGTTAGAAAGATAATAGATTATATACCTTCCTGGACAGTTGTAATATTAGATTATTCCAACACTACACCAAACTCTATTCATAATACATTCTCTGTTTGTCATACTTAAAGTTGCCCCAGAAGAGTTCAATGGACTTTGAATTCACTCTTCAGCAGTATGGTTTTAAAATCAAGTGTCTAAAAGGTCTCCTCAGGAATGCTGCAGAACATTTCCAATAGCATGAAATTGGAAAGTCACTGATTACAAGCCTGTTACTACAAAGAATATTTAGTGATCTGGTGCCAAATGATTAGGTGAAAGATTGCTTGCAGTTTACTAATGTTGTGATTCCTAGCCTTGGAAAAGCTTAACAATTAACAGCCTGTTAAAAGCACAGGTGGGACACCAGCTTCTTATATCTCTAGGGCCATTTCTATTTAATTAAACTGTTTTTTCTCTTCCACAATTTTTATGTTAAATAGGCCTATATAAAAAGTTTCTGATGATCTTAATTTAATATTAGCCTACAAGTTTTTGTTTTTACTCTTTGAATCATTTGAGCCTGATAGTTGTGTTAGTACTGTGGTGGTCATAGGTTTAGTAAAATATTTCAGTAGGGTGTGTGGTATCTAACCTTCAGTTCAACCAATCTGAAGTGTTTTCAGCCAAATTTAATATTTTGAAAGTCAATTTATTACCTTTGTGGATAGTTGTAGGTTTAGGTAGTCTTTGCAGTTAGTTGTCCCATTATATGATGTGCCTGTGGAATCTTCAAATTACTGCAGTTGAACAGTCATTTGGTTTTATTTGTGTTCTTTCCCTTCGTCCTCCAAATTTGGTCATCAGTTTGAAAGTTCACTACTCAATTCCTGCTAGTGTTAGTTTTGCTGAGACAGAGCACCGTATTGTCTCCTCAGAGTGATCCGCTGAAGTGATTCTTTGCTGAATATAAATTTTTAAATAAGGCAGGTAAGCCTTTATTCCCTGCACCTTTTTATACTGTGTGGGTTGCTCTTATTTGAAACATTAAAGATCAGAAGGATAATGAGCCATTAATCACAGCGACGTGTCACGTTATTAGGCTGACGTCGGGATTCTCACTGCTGTTCTTGGCAGCAAAATGTCTGCTGGCTTTTGCTCCTGCTTAATTAGCCTTGATTACATATAGTTACCCTCCTTAGTCAGATATAAACAAAATCGATGCATTTCCGTATACTTTTTAGAATGAACTATTTAGATTTAGGGCTTACTTAAAATTATGAAACAGTGATAGGTTAAAATGATAAAGCTATTTTGCTAGTATAAAGACAGTAGCGAATCCTAATCCAGTTTGTTCGTCAATCACATTGACACAAACTTATAAGATTTTTATTCTAGTGATGGTATTACACATGGAAGCAAACACCGCAAGTTATGACAAGCACACAAATCATGGTCAGCTTATCAATTTACTTATTTAATTCATGTATTTGTTTGTTTGATACCAAAAAACTTAAGTTGGTTAAATATTGTGCCAGAAGTTTGTTGTGATATCAGTGTGGGTGCAGGGTCTTGGTCTTCTAGATATGTTCTTGAAATTGCTGTGGGATTTAACTCCTTGGAATAGTTACAGGAAGGGTGAGGCACGAATAATTTTAGAGCTTGATTTGTGCAGCTGTAATCAGAAAGATTTCGAGGTCTGCATGTTGAATGTCCGTGCCAGGAAGACATTGTAATTGTTTTTCGTCAATATTTGGAAAACATGTTGCCCTAGTCATAAGTTATTCAGTCATTAGCATTTATCAGTAATTGTCTTCATGTTAGCCTTCCTTGTGTTTTGTATAAAGATGCTAATGTTTTGTGCATAAATCCTTTTAAAGATGGTTTTTCTTAGATTACACATTTTCCCCGTTACTGTAATAAATTGACTGGCTATAATAGATGTTTTTTATGCTTTATGTAGTGAAACGTATTTTTTTTTTTTTTTTTTTTAAGATGATTTTGAACATTCACAGTGGTCTTCACCAGTCCATTTTTGAGTAAGAGACTTCAGAGCCCCTTTGAAATATTTGTGTCTCTGAATTCATTGTCTAGCTAACACTTGACCTCAGATGAAACCATTGGTTTTAATTTCTGGTTGAGATTTCTTTATCTAGTTAATTATGCAAGTAAATGTTTAATCTCAGGGTGTAAAACATACACTTTGTTGTTTAGTCACACAGTCGTGTCCAACTCTTCGCGACTCCATGGACCACAGTACGCCAGGCCGCCCTGTCCTTCACCGCCTCTCGAAGCCTGCCCAAACTCATGTTCATTGCTTCC
>JAACJT020002386.1:0-12223 GCA_009936485.2 Gymnarchus niloticus
CACGGCTTAGCTCATAGTTTCACTGAACTACGCAAGCCCCTTCGCCACGACAAGGCAGTGATCCATTGAAGGGGATAATTGCTTATACAGTACGAATTAGCTTGACGTGATCCAGAAGTCTGTATCAGAAATTACAGGCAATTTAGACAGAGAATATCCTAAAGATCATGTCTGTGAACTGTGGCATTAGACCCACTTAGATATGTGGTGAATGCAGTTAGATTTGGGGATGGATCATTAAGAAAAAAATTCAGAGAATCTGTACAGGGATTTACTTCTTAACCTGTGTCCACAGCTGTATTTTTATCACTGTGCATCTATGGATGGATGGACTTATTATTTGCACTTTCAACTCAGCCGCACCTAATGAATATTTCAAATTTTTCATTAAATTTTCAATTTCTTTATGTTGGGGCTTCACACCTACATTGATTTGTGTATGTATTTGCTTTTCTCAATATTAAGAGACTATGAATTAGATTTTAAAAATATTTTAAATTCAGATCAACGTGACGATGCAGCTTCCAAAACCTTGGCAGGCTCATTAACTCCACATGGACAGGTAAGGGCAGATGCTGACGTTGTTTTAAAAATCCATAAATGTTTTAAAGCTCCACATAGCTCAAAGACTGGCAAGACTTCATCTGCCAGACCTCAAATAGGCAGCTTCTTCCCAAATCAGGAGATGCTCATATTGGTTCTGATTTATTTCCTGCTACATTTTGCATGCTTCCGCCCATTCTGCTCTTCTAGGTACCGCTTTGCATGTGTGGTGTGGACACTCGCACCTGCCCTGGGAAACAGAAGCCGTGTGATTTATACACTCTGTACTCAGAGGCAGCTCAGTATCCCTGGCCTTCAACTGTATCGTACAGACAGGCAGCTGAAGGTGACTTCTGTACAAGTGATTTTGCTGTATCACATAACAGCAAGCCTCCAGACTCTATTAGAGGGGACATGGCTTCTGGCAAACCTGTTATTAAACGGAAGGTTGTAAGGTATGATCCTGGCATTAAGCAAACATACCAATCGATTCTTGAGTTTATGAGATCAGTTTATGATGATTGTTTAATCTGTATAAACTTTCCTCCCCAGGAAACAAAGAGGCGGCCTTCCCATCTGCGACGAATCAGCACACGGTGCAGGTGATGTGATAGTCATTCTGTATCTCATTGTAAACTATAGACCAGAGTTAGCTTTGAACCACTCTCTAAAACATAAGGCGGTGAAACAGAAATTTCATCTTTTTAAATTTTAAGATGATTGGTCATAATCCAGTCCCATTGGTACTCAACACGATGTTTGCAGAGATGCATTTTTTTTTTTTTTTTGGTGGATGCAGGCCCCAAAATGCTGTGCATGTACATCACTACAAACATGGTTTAACAAGCAAACCTACCCTATCTAGTTAAAATGACTGCTTTGTTTGTGATTCCCTGATTTGAATAACTAACTTTCCATTTGTATCAGATTTGGACTGAAACTGATCAATTTATAAGCCACACAAAATCTGAACTCTGGTGTTCCATGCCACAGGTGATTTTGAATTTAGGTAGCTGTAATAACTAAATCTGACTTCCAAAACCACATATAGTAATTGACTTAGGGGGGCTGATTAATATACTGAAGTTCACTGAAAGTCAGATGAATATACCTTCCTGGATCTGTTTTTTTAAGACATGACATTTTCCTTTGATTCAGGTGCTGTTAGTAACCTAGAAGACCAGCTAGAAAGACTGCAGCTGTCTGTATCTCCATATCCTGACTCTGATCTGGGGCTTGCAGAAAGAGAGTCCCTGAGTGACTTCTCCAGCTCACATGTCTCCTGTCTTTCCACCAACTCAGGCTTTTCACCACATCATGGCAGTGTGGTAGGTACTCTGGTCCTGCTTGTTGAAAGGTTATTCCCGGTACAAAAGATCAAGTCATAAATGGCTTTATCATTACAGAACTTTTCTGTTCATTCAAATCAAACTCTTGCATGTTTTGACAACAGGCAAATGTTTGGCTTGCATTTTTCAGCAGTACAGGTCACAGAGTGAAAGTGACATACTACCTCCTCCAAAATCCTGTAAGTATTTTGTTTGAACTTTCCTGGAAATATTCCCAAATGCATTGGATGGTCTCTTCATGTGTCCACGCTCCATCCCACAGTTATCCAGCCACAGTTTAAGCATCCTCACACAAAGAACTTGAAGAAAACAGACTTGGTCGCAAAGTAAGCCACAGTCTCTTCTCCCTCCAAAAGTCTTAAATTATTTTATAATGCACTAACTTACCTTGTCACATGCAGGTATTTCCAGTACAAACAAGAGTGGGAAAACTTCAGAGTTCCAGGAGAAAAGGATCGGAAAGAATTGCGCTGGGAAATCCGGGTACGATAATCCTCAGATCACCACAAACTTAATTTTTTTATTTTTACTAATTTTTTGGTATGTTCTGCTGTATTGATGGAGTATGGAATCAAAGGTCTAGGTAGTACAATAGTCAATACTGTGAATGTAGCCAACACAGTTGATCACTTATTAGATGATCATTATGTTGATTTTATTATCTGGATGTCTTTGGAATATAGATTTTTATATGAAAAAGAACCGAGGTAAGACCCATTTCAAAGAGTGACGCTAATGGCGTTTGTCCCACCCCTTAGCACTTTACGTCTCAGGTTCCCGGTTCTCTATCAGCTAGGTTTTTTGTCTGTTCCCAAACCTGTTTTTCAGCAAGGGAACTGGTTCTGTAGCGATGGATAAGTGTGTGAACCAGTTCGGGAACTAGCACCAGAACCATGTCAGTGAAAAAGGGGCATGCGTGAACTCCCGGTATTCATATTCACGACTTAAAGAGCCTTGTATATTAATACTCAAATTTGCCATCCACGGTGTTCTTTATGCTGCGATTTTGGAATGTTGGGGATATTTTGGGTAGGTGTGCTTAGGTATGCGTTAAAGCAGATAGTTTGACTTTATAAAAGTTGATCACACTACTAGGTTTTGTTGTATTGTGGGGGATCTTGAATTTTAGATCCTCCCATGCTACACAGGATAGCAGCAGACAAGCATTCATGCTTGTTTCTATAGTGATTTGGTCACGAGGATAGGTTGCTAGCCTGACACTCAAACACACTGGGCAATTTAGCAGTGGAGTGTCAATGATCCAGTCTGAGGATATGAGAAAGCACATGGTCTCAGTTGCTGTTCAAAAAGAACATTTTACCATATCATTTTCTTCCTTGCAGGAGCAGATGATGTACAAACCCATCCCTATACCAGTAAGTATGCTCTTTACGTTTTTTTTTTTAATACCACCTCAGAATGGAATCACAGTGACAGTTTGACCCATCTGTGAAATGCATGGCGTGTTTTGTATCTGGTACAGGTGTCAAAGCATTTAGTCATTCTGTCAAGGGTTGGATGGCAACGATGGATATGGGGTTATGGTTATCGGCCTGTCATCTTTTGCTAGTTTCAGCTTCGGATGTTTATCTGAATAGCATTCCTAAGGTGGTGCTTTTTTTTTTCCCCCCTCTCTTCCCTGCAGAAGCCTCAGAGGACATACGTACCAAACTCTTACATTGTCCCGACAGAGAAAAAGCGCTCAGCATTGAGATGGGAAGTGCGATACTATTTAGCCAATGGGCTCCTGCCTTCTAAAATCACTTAAGTGCCCCAACTTGGCCTTAAACCTTTGTATCTGAATGTTATGTAGGATGCCACTTGTTTGTAGATATCAGGTATTTAAAATATTTATAGAAGGATTTTGGGGACAGCTGCAGTTTTAATATGAACAGTTTATATTTAAGGAAAGTCGCTGTAGGGAAGTTTGAAGGGGTAGAGAGGGGTGAAGCGGTAGTCATGCCACAGCAGCTTCTGCTCCAGAAATTTCACAGCTTCTACTGTCAGCACCAGAGCCTCGTGCTTCAACATGCTATGGACATTCAGGCCTGTTAAAGATAGGGGGAAGCCGCAGTTACACCAACGTTCAACATTCCGTTTCCTACTCTTATCAGCTTCTCCAGTCAGGTGTAATTAGACACCTGATGTGTGATACAACTGCTTCTTTCACCAATTACTACCCATACAAAAAGTCTTGAGACAATTAAACTCGTAAGTCCCTTAAAGTAAGCACTCACAGCTGTACACTAGCTTCCATTCTCTATTTCAGGAGAATGGGGTCTTTAGAAATATCACAGCTGCTGACAGTGGCTGGCTTTCTCTCATTCCTGTGAACCTGAGGGGTGCTATAAAGTTGCTTTTATTTATTCATTCAGCTCTTCTTAGAAATGGGCTGAAAGACTTCTGTATTCTTTTAGAATGTAGCTATGTTTTTAAGCTGAATTCTTCCTGTCCTGGACATGATTGTACAGGAGATGATTGTGGAAACAAATAAAAGCTTAAAAAAACTGATCAGCTAATTCTGCTAGATAAAATCCTTACCAATGGCTGGAATCACAGTCACCATCTTTAAACCCGCTGTTGCCTGGAGCAAGTTTTCAGGGAAATCTTCATTGCTGAAAGGGACATTTTCACAAAAACTGACTTGTACATTTCCCATAAAACTGAAGCTAAAGTAGGCAAATTGAATCTTGGAAATGATTGTCACAAACCACTAGTCAAAGGGCTAGTCTAGGCTGAAATTTATAACATATTAGAAAGCACTTGCAGGTACTTACACATCCACAATCAACACAGATTCGCCCCACTGTCTGGACCGGACAATGTCCAAGAGATACTCTGGCTCAGGGGTTGGCATCTCCAGATTATCCACAATGTGAAGATAGTCCTAACACGGCAGGGAGAAGGGTATATGGTTAATCATGATCACCAAATACTCAAGGTCAAAAACTGGAGTACAGCTAATAGCTACAGAGCAGTCAGGTGAACCTGGACCAAAAATTAATTGAATTTTATTAATTCAGATGCTGTGATGCTCATGTTTCTTTGGTGATCTTAAAACATGAGCTGCAATCCAATTTATGCTGTTAGACAGTGACCTGGAAGGCCAACTGCTATATCTTACCTGAGCCAGCTTAGATGTCAGGGCAACCTTCAGTCCCATAACACGCACCTTCATGGGCAGCATGTAGTAATAACTTGTTGGCCCTCTGGGACCATGAGCAACACCACCTGTAAACAGCATACAAATACTGGGCTCCACTCATAACATCAAGATATAAACAAGGAGGGTCACCTGGCTATGAAGAGATCAATCAGAGCCAGACAGGGTTCAATTCAAAGATGGCAACACGGCCTCGGAGCATACCTCCTCGCCACAGTGGTGACCTGATGCTCCCGTGACGTGCCCGGCCACTTCCTTTCTGAGCCCACGGCTTCTTTCCACCTCCACTCACCTCTGCCCTGGTCTTCACTTTAGCATGGCTCTGACATGAAGAAACATTGGTCACATAAGAAATGCTGGCACTCTGAGTGTGTGTGCCCTGTGTTGGACTGACATCCATTCCAGGGTGTATCCTTTTATGCTGCTCAGGATAGGCTCCTGGCCCCCTCTAACCCTGACCAGAATGAACAGTTAGAAGTTGGATAGATTATTACCGTCTAGTATCATGGCATTCAAGATCTATGGCACAATGTGTATTTTATCTTTTATCAAAAGACATAGCAGTAGTGAATTAGCAGGTATGGGTCAGACCATATTGTTTCAAAAACTGATGCATGTTCATTTAATCTACATCCTCTAGAAATTCTACAATAGTGTTTGTCATTATTTGCAGCATAAATTATACAATGCCAGTCAAAAATGCTTTGAACATCCTATATAAGCCAATTGTAAAAACCTTGTCTGAAAGAGGTAGATGAAGGAAAATCAAAAGTGATGACCTAGACTACACAATCACCTGACCTTAACCTCATTGTGTAAATTTGGGAGGAAATGGACAGAAAGGTCAAAGCTATAGAGCAAACTAGTGGAGTTTATTTTTGGGCACTTCTCCAACAGTGTTGGAGTGAAGTTTATTAAAGACTATTTTGTGGCTTTAATTAACAGTGCCAAGACTGTTCAACTCTACAAACTTGTAAAAGTGGCCATTTTGATGAAGCTTTGTAAAGAATAGGTGGTGTTTGTCATTTAAATTCTTCCTTAATTGCTATCCTGTGCCATTTTTTGCATGTGGCTTCAAAAACTCCAAGTGTTCAAAGTCCTTTGGAAACGTACATCTTATTTGTTCTCATTTGGAAAACAAGTATTTGAAAATAAGGATCTCACTATGCTTGGCTTCAATTTGAAATGAGGATACAATATTACTCTAGATTAACACATTGTGTATTATTTGTGTAATTTTTCATTAAGAGTTCTGGACATATTAATAAGTCTCACTTTTCGTCAGTTTCAGCCATTAGAGACTTACGATTCTTTTAAAATTTCTCTGCCAGACTTCAACAGCATGCAGGATGTCAAGTCTGAAAATCAGAGAAGATACACGTGAAATTTAAAGAACAAGCAGTCAAAATAACAAGGGCCATCTATACAAATCTAGACTGTAAGAATGACACATGCAAAAGAAATAATCCAACATTTGGCAATAAAAAGACTTGTTAGAAGAGGCCCAAGGCAAGCATCAGTGCCACCCAGGCCACCCAGCTCACAGCTTCTTCTCACTCCTACCCTCTGCAAAGTATCACCGGTGCATCACCATCCACAATACCCACTTCAAGGACAGCTTGTTCCCACAGGCCATCAGGCTGCTGAATAGTCAAAGACCTACGCCCCCTGCCTCTCAAATTGTACAAAACTGAACTAGCTGCTTTTTTGTTGTATCTATTTGCACATTCACCACAACTGTACTTTATAATTCTCCTGTTCAATTCTACTTTTCCTGTTGCCAGTTATGTATTTTTTACACTGTCCCATCTTACACACTACCCTATGTCTTGTGCACTTCTCTATCCCCCATTATCCTGCTGTGTGTGTTTGCACTGGATTCCTTGTATTGTTGTAAGTTTGTACTGTGTTTTTTGCCCCCCACCCCCCATGCTCTATCTCATCCCCTGTAACTGTGGCAAAAGAATTTCACTGTGTTCTCCGGAACACGTGACAATAAAAGTGAACTTGAACTAGTAAATTCTGAAATCATCAGTGCCCCAAAGCTTGTTAAAGGCCATATTTTTGTTTTACAGGGAGACTCACTATGTTCAGAAACTTATTGCTGATTTGGCTTTAGAAACTTCATTTTATACAATGAATGCCTTTTTTAAGATTGCACTAAGTTTCTGAACATAGTATGTTCTCAATTATCAAAATGACAACCTGTATTGAGTCTGTAATCATGCAAAAATCTGCATGAGACCAGTTGGTTAGATTTCCTGCAAAACAAAGTGATCTGCTGAGGAAATGGTGAAAGAACAGCAGGACTTCTTGAAATTAATGCACAAAACGATGGGTCCCATTCAAATGTCTGCACACTAGAATGTTACCTATTCAGTGTTTCATGGGGAGCTTCAATTAAAAAGGGTTTTCCTCACCTCTGACTTACTGAGATTTTCTAACTTAGCATTTCCAGACCCAGGCACATTCAAAGCACTCTTGAATGCAGGTTTTCCACAGATATGCCACAAGAACTGGAACACGCTAGGCCAACCACGGACACTCAGAGTATTCATCATAACTGTGTTCATATACATTAGCCATCTTGAAAGCAGCACTTTGGAAAAGTTCTAAAAAATTATGTACCAGATGTACTGCACGAGTTGAAACATAAAATTAAAGCTCTACATTATATCAGAACAATGTGACTGTATGAGAATGTCTGCACCTGAGACTAATAAAAACAATCTCTTTTAGGGAAGGAAAAAAAAAGAGTGAATTAAACTACAGCCTGTGAATACATCTAGCACATCAGATCATTTTCTACTTCTTAAACACTATGTACTTTACATATAATAGAGGTAAACAAAGTAGAATAAAATGTTTTTCATTGTAGTTCATTTTATCACACGTGAGCTCATGACGCCGACAGCGGCTCACAGAGTTTTACCTGGGATGTACATCAAAGACATCTGGGTGAAGCTCAACAATACCCAGGCGGTCATCCTCACGGCTTCTCAAGGACTCGAGCCACGTCTGCCTGGGACTCTGATGCGGCGCGATCTTTGCTTCACATTTGTGCAGTACTGGGAGCTGCGAGTCCGCTGGCAACGGCACCGCTAGAAAACAAAATTTCCCTGTCATAAATACAAGCAACTGCACAGTAGTCACTTTTAACTGTAATTATTCCCAATACAACAGCAAATGACCGACAAATCTATTAAATTACCGGAATATGCAACCCTACTGTGCGAATATTTAACTGTGAACAGCTACTGTCCAGTATCCCACGAACAAGAAATTAAGTGAATTTATTTATAGAGAATGCATCTTTTTACCTGAAAATGATGTCGTAGAGATTGTGTTCAACGTCTCTATAGTGTTAAGATATGGCTTCGCGGACGACATTACAGAAAGCATAAAATATGCTACTGACCATATTTCAATACAAGTAGTATGAACATAGATACTGATTTAAAGAGACTGTAATGGGGTTCTAATTTTCTTAAAACACTGAGGTGATTAAAAATTAAAGATCAGAAATTCTTACGCCTGCGCTGGATTTCAATCAGGTTCGGAGGGATTTGCAGGTTGGATGGGAGCGCGCTTTCTCCCGCAAACGACGAAGACAGCTGCAATGACGGTATTAAACAAAAACATATTAGAATTTCACCAAATTATTGCCCGTTCATTGATTCCCATCACAAACAGAACTCATGTCAACGGGCCACATAGTGCGACTCGCTACCTTATCTAAAAGCATTTCTTAATCTGCATGACTTACCCGTTTACCAAATCTAAGGTAACAGACATTTAGGCTGATACGGAACATGTCTACCTTTTTTACCAACATAACTTATAACTGCCTTACAATTTTGACTTCCACAAACCTAGATCAACCTTACTGCGTCGCTTAGAAATGACGATTGGATTAAAAATTCTTGTCTTAAATATGATTATTGCCACCTAGTGGCAAGGAGGCACCACATACCCATCAGAAAATCGGCAATGAGTTGAGCCATATTTAAAATTCAGCCTTAAATTTGCTTTTCCGTCCAACGACGGCACTATTAACATATTGATTTGCGTGTTGGAACATATCCAAAGGGTTTTCTATTCTCTTCTGCTTTAATGGAACTGTGGTATAGGTACGTCTGAGATTTTCCTGCATGTACTTTGCCTGTTTACTGAGGAGAATTGGTCACTCTTCTGCTAGCCCTAAAGTAATTTCAATCAAGGTAAGTGAGTCGCTTTTCTGACACCAGTACAGCCTGGATGACCTGTACAGACCTGAATCTTTCTCTTTTTTTGTAGTGCTGGTGTCTGTGCGTGTGGTGTGTCCTTTTGCAATTTGGCAGTTCAGCAGTACTTCTTGCTTTTTCACAATGTACCAATGCAGCTGATTGTGGTCAATCGACTTTCTTGGTAATGACACAGAGCGATTTATTCTGATTTCTCAGCCTCACATTGATTTTCTCTTGTATTGTCACCTAGCTGCAATATCGGTCTGGAAAATAATCACCAAGAAGGATACGAAGCATCTGGTGATGCCTGTGGATTGCAGACTTCAGGCAGTCATTGACTACATAGGATTTTCAATTAAATATGAAAGATAATTATTTTATTCATTTTATGTTAATCTACCCAGTTACTTTTGCTCTGTTGAAATCGGGGCGCTTTGTATAAAAAGGATTCTAGCTCCATTACAGTCTTTTTGGAATTGATGTAAACTCGCTCAAATTAAGCTGTGACTTGGCACATTATTATGCTAATCATTGTTTTTTGTCAAGTCCAATGTGCTGAAATACTGAGCCTAAAGAAAAAAAAAAAGTCACTGTCCAAATACACATGGTGTACTGTAAATGTATAAAATTCTGACCATGTATATATTGTCAGGCCACCTGCTAAGTGAATAAAGCATAAATGTTAAAGACTAGGCATAACCCTATACTGGATAAGCAGTTATACACGATTATAGTGGCTTCTACCATAAAAAGTAAATTCTAATACAGCTGAGGAATAAGTTAGTACTGATGAATGGATATTACAGAGTAGACATGGAATACATAATTGCACAAAACTTCAGGTGTTCTACAAAACAACATGTACAATCTTAAGGAGGGGATATGATGGCTCACCCCTCGAGAGTTTGGGGTGTGAATCCTGCCTCCCCTCTGTGTGTGTGTGGAATTTGCGTGTTTTCCCCATGTGTTACAAGTTTCCTTTCAGTACTTTCGTTTTCTCGTGCAGTTCAAAGACATGTAGTTCGACTAATTAGTACCTCTTATTTGCCCATATTGTATAATTACGTGTGAGTGCAAGCTTGTATTTGCCCTACAATGGACTAGCACCCTGTCCAGGGTATTCCCCAGCCTTTTACTCTGTACTGCCTGGGATAGCCTTATATTCTTAATCTCTTTTTAATTTCTGTAAAGCATTTTGAATTACCTTTGTGTAAGAAAATTCTGCTATATAAATATTCTTGTCTTACCTTGTCTAACAAATCAAAAGCTTTCCACTATTCATTTATCCCACCTGTTTGCCATCTGCCCGTGCCATCTCACCTACCTGTTTACCTGATTAAGTCTGCTTAAGTGCCTATACTGTTCTTCCATTTATCAGAATTTACCTCACAACATTTATATGGGCTTGTACTTCCCCCTGTCGGCCAAATGAGGAACTGAATTAAAAAACCCTGAATGCAGAATGGTCATGTTTTTGGATTTTTTACCTTCAAAAAAGCTTATTAATACTTATCATTTCTTATGTTTTATTTATCAAATAACTATAATACATGTTATTACTACAAAGGGTCTTAAAAGGTTTCTAGTTTTACTGTTATAACAACATATATGTAATTTTATACTGTTTCACCATGACCAGTTCAATTAATCATTGCTAAATAGATGTTCACCTTATCACAATGGACTCACAACCATTTTATATTGTGAAAGATGAGGGTTCCAGAAATTTTGTTTAAAAAATTTGACCAATTACACTCTTCCATCTAGAAATGCCTTCAAGTAGGTTCCCAATATCAAGAATGCAAGAACAAATCAATGGTAGAAGCAATGAAAGCAAAAGCTGAAGTCTAACCTCAGTTCCCTTTTTCTAATGACATACTGAACTGTCCACCACTCTCCTGGGGGTATCAAAATTCCCAGAGACTCACACACCTGAGCACACATGGGGAATAAAGGAGAATGTGACTGGCAATGCTCCCAATTTGATTGCCTGTGCACAGATTTTACAAGTATGCCATGGGCCTTGCTTGGTTCACACATTGAGTCTAAGTGAATCATTTCACTTCAATTTTATTTTTATAACACCTTTAACAAGGAGCATTGTCACAAAGTGCTTTATGTGATCCCAGGCCTAAGGTCTCCAGAGGGTAATCCAAAGGGGATAGTGGCAATAGTAAACTCCTTCAGAAGGAAGAAACTTTGGAAGGAAGCAGACTCAGCAGGGAAGCCCAGCTTCCTCTGTTCGACACCAGGCAGGACAAGTTCATTAAAACACAACAATGACGTAGAACAGTCAGATGGAAAACAGCAATGAAGGGTTAAAGGCCATATTTGCCTGTTCTATATGAAATACATCTGCCTCTTGAGGTATAGTTGACTTTTTCAGGTCAAGGGCCTCTGCAAAAGCAGCAGCTCTCAAATAACAACTGGGAAAAATTTAACTTTTCAAGAGGTTGAAATCAGATGGAATATTGATCCAGCACGTTTGAGCAGCATGTAATAGTGGCAGCAGCCTTGGCCGCAGCACCAATACTACTGCCTTGAACAGTAGTAATCATGAAGTTATAACTCATTCAGGTTCTTGTGGTCTTCAGTCATGTCACTGTGCAACTGGCAGCAGAAAAGTGACTTTCTGCTTCAAAAATGATTCCCCTCTTCAGGATGCTTCACCATGAAGAAAAAAGCTAGAAGTCAACAAGTGCAAATGCATTACAAAGAATCAGAGGGCAGACTCTGAGGGTCCTGGTAATGGCAGCTTTGTTGCACTCCAGATTCAAACTTTTGGATGTCCACAGAATGCAGTTCAAAAAGTGTCTGATGTCTGAATGTTGTGTACAAGCACTCTCCTTACAAGTCCACACCCCTGACACCCACTTTCCAAAAACCAACCTTATGCAGGGTCAGTGGGGCACCACAAACCCCTACAAGTTATATTATGCTAA